>CM053271.1:19045324-19227824 GCA_028583415.1 Protea cynaroides | reverse complement strand
AAAAAAAAAAGAGAAACATATATAACACAATTGGTAGCGTGTCGAATGCAATAAACTGTAAACAGGGTAAGCAAAGATTGATCTCACAAAGAGTGATTTGATCAAAATTTATGTTCTATTCAAACTAAATATATTAATTAATATTAAGCAGTCACAGTGACAAAAAGGGGGGGGGGGTTGTTTGATTGAATCAAAGTGAAAGTAAACTGATAAAATTTAAATGAAAAAAATAATTGGAGAGAAAGAATTCAGTTCTTGGTTCAATATCCACCAACATATGTAATGGGTAAAATTAATCACAACGCTATTCTCTTCCTCACAATTAGAATTAAAGACCCTAATTAACAATATGCTCTATTGTCCAAATTTTCTCTTGAATAACTCTACTGAAACAAATTCTTCAGAGAAATCTAACCATTGAATAATATTGAATAAACTCTTAATATTTAATTCAATGGCTGGATTAAGAGAGAGGAAAACAGGTCAATTTAAACAACAATCACACACAAGTGGAGATTATTTAACTTAGGTTATATTATTTACAATGATGAGATGAAAACGTGGACATAATTATTTACCACTGTTTACTACTTGTGATTAGAAACAGGACGTTACGTATCATAGTTTCTAGGTCTAACAATTAATATCAGTTTAACCGATTCAGCAAGCTATTACTGAATTATTCAGACAAACATCATAGATAAAGAAAGAATAATAACATAAGCAATTCCAATAAAAGAGAGAAGAAGAACAATGTTATTGAATATGGATTACACCATTGACATGAGTGTGGGCTTCAAAATCTCCTTGAATTGAGTGAGAAAACTATTGAGACATTACAATCCTTTTAGTGAAAGAAAAGAAAAATCATTCAGAGAGAGAGAGAGAGAGAGAGAGAGAGAGAGAGAGAGAGAGTAATTATCTTCAACACCAGTGCTCTATATATAAAATATGACAATCCTTTATAGATTAAAATTCACTCTTTGTTTAGAATTCTAAAATTGTAGAGTTTTCTTTCTTCCTTAGAGTCTTCTAGAATGATAGTTTCCCTTCTGACTCAAATACCAAATCAATTTAGCATCTTCTATTTCAAGTTTCCTACATGATTCAAATACCAAATCAATTCAACTTCTTCTATTGTAGGTTTCCTAACTTGATTAGGAAATTCTTTATGAAAATTTCATTCATTGTTGAATGTTTTAATCAGATTATGTGGCTGCTGCGATTCAGATTCATATTAGATTTTCGTGTCAGATTTTGAGGCAACATTTGAAAGCCCAAATGAACTCAATTTTTTACTCGTAATACTATTTCGAAAAGCTTGAGAAATCTTCTACAACTTTACTGAAGATCATTTTTCAATTCTGGTACTCTTTTCAAGTCAAAAACCTGTATGAAGCTCCAAACGTCAATATTAAGAATGTTATAATTTTCTTATCTTTTAGCAATTAATTTACAAAGTCTTTAAAATATGTCAAACTTATAAAATAAATTCTAATCAGCTCAATAAACATAAAACACATTAAAAAGTATAATGCAAAAGGAATAAAAATATAAAAATCACACACTTATCAACAACTATTTTATGTGATTTACTCTTATAGTATGTATGAACTACGTCCAGAATAAGGCGATCAGTCTCCAATTCCATTATTACAATGAAGAAGTTATAATGATCAATAATTTACTTGTGGGATTACACTCCTTATATAAAGGGAAATCCTAAATCTTGAAAGTACAATTGCTCCCAATAAAACCGCCTCAGAAAATTGGACCATCGAAACAGTGGCTATTTGAATTGTGCTGACTTAATATAATATCAAGCTTCACACATAACATAGCTAGCCAATAAAGATATCAATTTTAATTTTTTTTTCTTCTTTCGATTTCAATCCATTCAATCAGTTTTGATCGATCTTATTGGTCTAATTGATCTACATCAAGCCAAACTAATATTATAGTTTTTCCTAATCAAAACCTAAAATGAATTGATAAGGAGTAGGTCGATCGATAATTTTTTTTTGTTTGTTGGATTGGATCGGTTTTTTAAACTAAGCTTCCAAATTGACCCCCTGACATCAATTTCATTCTGGGAACTAGGGCTATAATATATTACTTATGTAATGTAAATAAAAGCGAAAATTACTTTATACAACTCTCACTGTACGTTTAGCTAAGATATAAAGAACTCAAAGAATATATATATATATATATATATATATATATATATATATATATATATATATATATATATATATATATATATTCTTCCAAACATTGCTTTATTGTTTATGGTAATAATATGATGTCCCTTATGTTAAGGTAATTGAGAGTCCACACGGCGAAGTACGTATCCAAATCCTCTCCTCTCAGAAGTTCAGGAGGAGTGGCGGCGGCCCCATTAGATGACCAACACTTGAGGCTCGGGTGAATCCGAGCACTTCATCCTAGCCGACGCTCCCTTGTTGGCTCAGCTTGTCTGTTCAGATGGAGGGTTCGGATTCACCCAAGCCCCAGGTGTTGGCCATCTAACGGGGCCACCCCCTCTCCTCCCGAACCTCTGGGAGAAGAGGATGTGGATCCGCCAAGTACTCTACATTTTCTTTTGTCTTAGCATGTGTATTTGAAGAGACGCCAACCATTTACTTTAAATGCGAACAATTACTTATAGTAGTTGGTTGGTGTCCTGCAAATTGAGTTCAAGTACCCAAAAGGTAATGGATCTGATTATCTTATTTCACATTGTACCATAAGACACCTCCCCGGCTCCCCCCTCCCTTATAACTCTAAGTAGTTGTTATCAAAATCCCATGAAACCACTTATACAACCCCGTACTTTATAATCAAGTAAATATTTCAACCTTCCATTTCTCTCTCTCACTCTCGTTTTGTAAAAATATGAACCATTTATTTTTACAAATTTTTTATCTAAATCATCCATTACATTTCATAACTAGAAGAATGCAGAGTAATGTCTAAAGTACCAATTTGCATAAAGAAAATGTCTAGAGTAGTTGTACACATGCATAGAGATGCGCAAGATGCATGCTGATACAAATGAGGTATTTGATTGAATTATACAGTGAAATTTGACACGTGACTAATCTAGACCATGTCTTCTCTATCCAACAGTTAGAATTGATACATTATTTATCCACATGGCAGAATAAATGAATTGTAACGTTTGAAAAAAATAATATACCTTATCACAATAATAATTCACTTTTTTTTTAATGTTTTCTTTATATTACAGATATTCACTTGGACTTCTTACCAAAAAAAAAAAAAAGGATATTCACTAGGACCGGTGAATCCTTACCCCTATAGTCAATTGATAACTCTAATATGTTGGAAAAAAGTAAACAGGGGAGTGCTTGAGAACATTTCTGCTGGTTAAAATCTTCTCCGCTTCATGCATGACTTTTCTGGCTTGTATTCATTTTTTGAGCCTGCAGTCAATTAGTGATGGCTGATTCTGCTGCATCTGCTTCGAGTTCTTCTGTTCTCCAAGATACTACCTATCAAGAAGAGGAAGTTTTCGTCGTTGATGAGGAAAATGACCAATCTACATGCTTCCTTCCCCAGCTTACTCTTGTGGGGAAAATCATTGTTGGAAAGCAATACTGAAAACAAGCTGTGACAGAAGGTTTACCTGCCGCCTGGAATCTAAAGCGTGGTGTAAAGGTGATGTCTTTCTCTACTAATGTTTTATTTTCAAGTTTAATCATGAGTTCGATCTCTTCAGGGTCCTAAAAGATTCTCCATGCATGGTCTGTCAATGGCAATCTAGTTATATTGGAAAGGTGGAATAATTCTAAGCAGTGATCTTTCGATAAATTTAACATTTGGGTTCAACCTCTATGGTATTCCTATCGAATTATTGTCGGAAACTATGGTTCCCAAACTTCTGTCCAAAGTTGGTTCCCCATCTGAAGCTATGTTGATCGATGGAAACATAGCTGGGAAGTGAACTTTCTATCTGCGAGGTCGCATTACTTTGTCAATATCACAACCTCAGAAATCAAGTTTCACTATCAAAAGAAGATACAACCAGGATGATATGGTTCAAGTGAAATATGAAAGATTGCCAAATTTCTGGTTCAAGTGAAATATGAAAGATTGCCAAATTTCTGCTACTTCTGTGGTCGCATTGGTCATGAGCAGGATGCTGTGATTTGTTTTTGGAAGCTTGCAGTTCTCATAGTCATCAGCATGGATGTCAGTTAGAAACATTTTGTTCTTTGGCTCCTAAGAGTAAATTCAGAATCAATATCAGAGGCACAGTTTCGATTAAACGATTCATTGAAAATGCTCAATACTTTGCCTGTAACAACATGAAAGAGCAAGCTGCTGATGTTTCAACCATGGCAAAGGGTTCAGAGGTTCAGGGAGCTGCTACCAATTCGGAAGTCCAACAGTCACACCAAATCGTTTCGAATAACCAAGGATCGGAGTTATCGAAGAACCCTTCGCAGAATGTGAACTGTTTACGTGGCTTGCATGGGGAATATGAAGTCCATCAATACAGGTCCTAATTATTCTCAAGAGATGGTGGTTCACAACCAACCCACAACCATTACTGCTACAGAGGACAAGAATTGTAACAGTTCTGGATGAGTCATTATCTTCTCCAATTGTTGGATCTTTCAATCGAAGATCCAACGGTCTCTCTTTAACTTGGCATGTCTATCAATACATCAATAGATGCGCCTGGTTAAGAGAGACCGCTGGATCCTCCAATCAGCAATTGGAGACGATAATAACCCCTCTGGATTAAATCTCACCATACCCAATACGCATGTCATTAATCCCGTTAATTCCATCCCAATAATTACAGTGACCAGTCGACTTCCCCATCAGTCCACCAGCATCCATTAACTGGATATCGGGCTCAGGTCAAGTTCAGGTTTGAACTTGAGACTGTCTAGTGACCTTGGATATGTGACACGTGGCAAAGAAAATATCGAACGATTGTTCTTAAAACAATAGTAAAGAAGTATGATGAGTGGAGATGTACCCTGAACCTGTGAAATCGTGAGAAAGAAAAAACATTTCAAAGAACCTTCTTCTCTGCAACTTTCTAACAAAAGAACCGCGGAAAAAAAGTCGCAACTTTCAAACTCAGTTAGCCTTCTTCTGCAACCTCCCAAAACGTCTGCAATTCACGACCCTCCGCCCGAATCCCTCTCCACTCTCTACCTTCTTCTCTAACTTGCTCATTTCCATAGAATCCCTCTCCGCCTTCTTCTGCAACTCTTTATGAGCCTATTGAGAGTGTGGCACCCCTCTTTGTTTTTGTGGCTGGGCCTTTCCGGTGACTGAGAGGGTCATCTTATTAGTTTCCAATGCTAAAAGACAATGAACGATGTATTTGTATGTTTCATTACTTTCTTTCTTATGTTTTTTTTTTTTTCTTTCAAGGCGATAGCTTTTCTTCCCCCGCTGACAAACTAACGGAAGAAACCATTGGAATCCTTTGATTCTGATTAACTCAGAGTTTCCTCCAACAGAATGCAAGTCCTGTGAAGTCAATAGCCCTGGAAAAGTTAATCAGAATACAAAAATTTGATGAAAAAAAAAGAGGGATTTCCAAAGAGGGTTCTCATGGTTTGTGAAAAGGAATTGATTACGGTTTAGTTTTTTGAAATATTTCATGGGATTTAAATCGTCTCATCCCTGAAATTCGAGAAACGTGGCAGCGACCCCACTGCAAGCTATATTCAACTTCTGTACATCACTCTAATTATGATCATTGGATTTAAGAAGTACCACGTGGTGGTGGCCATTGGAGCCATCACTACTGGCAAGTCTCAAGTTCAACAGACGAAGCCGAATCCCCCATTAACCCTTAAACAACTTTCGATTCTGTCAGATTATTTTAAGAAGAATCCTAATGTTGCCAGGACCTTCTTAATTTAATACTCCAAATGTTATACTTCTCAATTTCCCCGGGTCATTTTAATAGTTCCAATGAACAGTCCCACCAAAATTTGGACCTAAACCACCCAGTTTCTCCTCATACGGCTGACACATCATCCAGGCAAAATTTTACCTGAACCCTTCATCTTCTCGGCCAAAAATACCAATCAAACCGATTCTAGTGGTTCAACCCCGATATTCACTACCAACCCTCTCTATAGGCCAGTTTCTGCAGGACAGTCTCTTGTTCCAGCTAAAAGAGCTCGATCCTCTTCTTCTTCCTTGGATCCAGTAGTTTCCACTGATATGACAGGTTATTTTTTATCGTATGGCTTCGTGGTGGCAGGGCAGAATCAGTCGCACGGGTCACAATGAAAATTCTTAACTGGAATTGTCAAGGAATTGGGGTGCCTTGACAATTCGTTCATTGCAGACCTTTCTGAGACAAGAGAAACCAGACCTGATATTTATTCTGGAAACAAAGAATAATAAGGATAAGATGGAGGGGATTTTAAGGAATCTTAAGCTGAAAAATCACTTTCTTGTGGATCCGGTGGGTCGTTCGAGTGGCCTGTTGCTTGCTTGGCAGAATTCTATAAATGTTGACATTCTTCTTTTTAGCCAAAGGTTTATTGATTTAAGGGTGAATCAACAACATTTGCAGAGCTTCTTTGTTTCCTGTATTTATGGTGATCCGAATAAGGCAAATAGACAGGTTTTATGTGACCAAATTTTCAACCATTCCCAAAGTAGATGTGGGGAATGGATTTGCTTAGGTGATTTCAACTCTTACCTAAGGACTGTCAGAGGATTCTCCTCTGATAGTGGAGAGCTGAAGGCGCTGTAAGGCTGACAGATAAGCTAAGCCTGTCAGGTAGAGTGTCACACCCCAATTCCGGTTGAACCAAAAGTATGAGTGAACCGTTACTAAACCAACGGTTCACACCAGGATCTCAATAAGACCGTATCCACTAACACAAACCATTGCACATAACTATAATCAGAATATAAATAAATACAACGAAAGTCTTAAATTAAATGAACTGAGTACTCTATTGATAAATTAAATAAGTTATCTAATTATTCAAATATCAAAACATAAATAAATATCCTTACACTGTTTGTAAAATCCAACTGAAATAAATAAAATAAATTAAAACCATCCTAGAGGTACACGTAGTAAGGGCACTCACATGAAGTCATGCTCGTCTTCCCCTGCTTGCACTTTCAGAGCAGCAACTCATCCATATACTGGAGCATCCACGTAGTCCTCCACAGTATAACCTGCATCAACATCTAAAAATAGTGTGTACACAAGGGTGAGCTCATACATAGCTCAGTAAGAAAATCAGACAATGCAACAAACAACATGCATGGATAACATTCACATTATGGTCTGGTTTTAAGTTTGCAATGTGCTATAGAAAGGATTGACAGCCACCGTACCTCTATACACGGGTGTGTGAATCCACCCAATGGATCAAACACCACTGTCGTCCCACATGCACCCACCATGGAATAGAGATAGAGCTAAAGTGTTTGGATCACATACCGCCAACACTTCCCCTGATGCCCTACCCATACCAACACGTAAGCCCCTATTGGCGATGACTTACAAACTTGACTCGCAACTAACCAATCTTATATGTCATTACAGTAGGTCCTATCCCAGCATAGCTCCCTACGGCATAGAGATAGGGCTCGAGTCTAGTGGCCAGGCCGGAGACCACAATGTCATTTCCTCCCCCTGATACCCTACCCGCACCAAGCATGCTAAGACAGAAGTGATATGAAAATGTGCTAGTGTGAGGAATGATCCCAGACCCTAGGTCCTTCCCATTCCACACACTAACAAAAACAATCACATGCCTAACAATCACATCTTAGCATAGCGAGTATGCATGAACAATATAATAACCAGAAGTAAAGATGACATGCGAGTATGCACTAACACCATTCCACATAATCATAATTACTAACAACGTTTTACTGTTATTAAGTTATTAGGGTTTTGGTCCGATTCCCTTACCTGACGTTTGATTGCTAGCTTGCTCTGCGTCACAGAATCCAAACTCGCTATCACAAGGTCCTACACGACGTTAGGGTTAAATTAGAATTAGTTTCTTAGGGTTTACGTTGGTCGAAAAACCAACTAGATCAAAATATACCCCTCACAATGCATACCGGTCGCAGGTACAAGTCGCTGCACTGTGGGGAAAGATGCGACTGGTATGGTCGATCGGTCCCCCACAAACCAGCTCCTGAGAGGTATCGATCGTAGTACCAGTCACATTTGGTGCTACCGGTATGCCTTCGGAAGACCACCAACTTGGTGTTCGCCTTCCGTCAATCACCCCCTATTGGTTCTAGGGTTTCTCTTATGCATTCTAGGCCTGAGCAACGAGTTAGAGTTGTTTCATGTTCCATTCAAGTCCTAGTTTCGATGATCCTTAGCCTAGAATGCGAATCTAGGGTTTATCGACTGTATTAGGGTTTGACGGTAATTTAAGGGTTTTAGATCAATACCTCGCCTTGCATGGTATTGATCAATTCATGGTTAATCATCTATAATGCTTAACTTAGGGAGAAGTTCAAGCACTTACCGTTGGTTCGCAACTATGGTGTTCTTCGTTCAACGGCGGCTCCTCTCCCGCCTTTCTTAGATCCTTCTCCTTCTTCAATCTTTTTCTCCTCTTTAGGATTTGTGAGAAATAATCATAGAGTTTTAAGGAGGTTTAAGGGTCCTTAAATAGACTAGGTTGAGGTTTAGGAAGTTTTCCTACGTTAGAAAAGTCCTTTGGCTCGAGATTTGGAAAGCGGGACCCACAGAGATCCATTTTTTATCTAACTAGTCTGCCCGCGCAGACATACCGGTCGACCGGTACCATCGATCGGTACCATAGATCGGTATAAAATTTTATCATAATTTGGTCCATTTTTGTACCTGATTGTCACCCGCTCGTCCCTTCTGGCCCGGTGTTGATTGGAAGACCTATTCGACATGAATTAAAGGTTTAGATCGGGTTCATGGAGTATGGGTTTTACAAGTCCCCCACCCTAAAAAGAAATTTCGTCGCTGAAATTTACATGTAGGTCTCATATAGAGAGCTGTAGAAATTTCTTGGGAATAAAGAATTTCTCTTTTTTTCTAGTGGACGTAGGCATCTCACGATGGGGTGCTGAACCACGTTAATTCTTTGTGTTTTCTTCTTGTTTACGTATCTAAAATCCTAACAAGTGGTATCAGAGCTTGGTTCAATATATCAGACACGAAGCTGAAAGGAAAGGAGAGGTGCACAAGATTTATTGGAGAAATATTTTTTTTTTCTCAATATCGATTGGCCAAGAAGAACTCGATGACAAAGCACTAGAAGAAAAAAAAAAAAACCAAAAAGGTAAGAAGCAAAACTTTGATAATTTTTTCTTGATTTACTTTTCAAAAAGTTGTCGTTGAAACCCAGAAAAAGGTACGGTGGAAAGAAAAAGTGAAGAAAAGAAAAAAAAAAGAGAGTTTGCATTAAGAAGATAATCATTACAAGCTTTTTAGTTTTTTATTTTTCTTCGTTTCCACGGGTTTCGACATGAGAATTAGGAAATTTGAAAAGTAAGAATTGGTTTGCTTTGTACGGTGCCGTGGTGAGAAAAAAAAAAGGTGAGTACGTACGGTCTGGTGCAGTGTACGTACATTGTATCATCCAAAAAGAAAGGAAAAAACATAGAGGTGGTTGTTCCCAAAGATTTTTGGGTATTACGGAGTCATTGGAAGGCACGGATCCAACAGATTCGGTGTCCTTGGTATCGATCGTGCAGTTTTGTGCAAGATCAACAGTGATTGATGCTTTTGGAAGTTAATGGCAGGCACAGAAGGTAAAGATCGAGTTAATAGAATGACGACGAAGGGTTCAAACTTCTCCATAGAACCCTTCAATGGCTATAATGATTTCACCTTGTAGAAACAACGGATAAAGAATATTCTTACGCGGGAGGGAACTGTTAAGGCTCTCAAAAAGAAATCCGATAAGCCAAAAAAATTGACAGATGATGGGTGGCTAGAGTTGAGGGATCTGGCAATTAGTACGATCCAGTTGTTTCTGGCAGATAATACTCTTCGTGAGGTCATTGGTTTGGAGGATCCAGAAGAAGTTTGGACGAAGTTGGAGAGTAAGTACAAGTCCAAGTCGTTGACAAATCAGTTGTTTTTAAAGAAACAATTATATGGCTTTCGTTTGTCAGATGGAGTGAAATTTGAGGTGCATATTGACGAGTTCAACAGGATTCTGACGGAGTTGTCTGCTCTTGATGTGAAGATCGAAGATGAGGACAAGACACTTATCCTGTTGGCCTCATTGCCTCATTCATTTGATTACATTGTGACTACACTGTTGTTTGGTAAAGATACTCTCAAACTTGACGATGTTATTGCTGCTTTGCTGATAAATGAGACACATCGGAAAAATAGTAGTGAGGGGACGTCGATGAAGGTAATGCCTTGGTTACAGTTGGTGGTTAGGGTAAAGGAAGATCAAATGAGAGACAGGAATATGGTAAGAATAGGGGTGACTCCAAGTCACAAGGTCACAAAATAATTTGTTATTATTGTGATGAGGAAAGTCATATAAGATGGGATTGTCCAAAGCGTAAGGAGGATAAAAAGAAAAAGAAAGACAAGGAGAGTGGAGAAAAATCATCTACTGCTGGTGTCACAGAAGAGTGGAGTGATGAAGATCTCCTTCTCACTACTTCATCAGGTACAAATACTTCAGATTGGATTTTAAAATCAGGTTTTTCATTTTATATGTGTTCAGTTAGAGAACAATTTGCGACATATCATGAATGTGATAAGGGTACAGTCAGAATAACAAATGATGCTGAAAGCAAGGTTGTCGAGATTGGGACTGTACGGATTAGCATGTTTGATGGGATTGTGCGAACTGTAACTGGGGTTAGACATGTGCCGGACTTAAGGAAGAATCTAATTTCATTAGGAACATTGGATGCGAGAGGCTACAGGTGTTTATCTGAAGATGAAGTTCTTAAGGTCTCCAAAGGGGCTATGGTTGTGATGTAGGGACAGATGGTTAGCGATCTATACAGACTTGCAGGGAGTGTTAAAACAGATGGTGCTTCTGTTAGAACTTAGGCAAGGAGTACAGATGGAAGATAGAAGATGCAAGAAGTTCAAGTTGTGAACAAGTGCAGATCTGGGAAGAAGCGATTTTCTTTTGCTTCGGATTTTGTGAGTAAAAGTGATCTCTCTGGTGATGCTGCAGCAGTGGGAGAGATGGAGTCACTTTACATTGTGCAGCAGTGAGCTGTACGGGACACCCGAACGGGGTGTGGGCTATGCTGGTTTGGGTGTAGCGGTTTGACAGAGATAAATTTTCAGAATCAACATCAACGGGTTTTCTTCAAGGTGGTTTGCAGAATCCAAGCTAGGTGGAGATTTATTGGTTGGTGTTTTGTATTTTGTGGGGTCTACGTAATTATAAGGGTAGTATTTGTATTAGGGTATGGGTCTATTACATGTACAGGGTAATCTTATAATTGTGATGGGATTAGGATTTCTAGGTTTCCTTATATATTGTCTCTGTGTGGGAAAACTTAGGTAAGGTCTGAGCAAAGGAGGATACTGTGTCAGGTGGAGAGAATTATAGAGAGTTTTCTTGGCAATAAAGAATCTCTGTTTCTCTGTGGTAGAGGTAAGCATTCCAGTTTGGGTGCTGAACTACAACAAATCATGTGTTGTGTGTTTGCTTGATCTTTGTCTCTTTCTCGTTGTTGTGCATTCATCCCTAATAAGTGGTATCAGAGCTAAGGTTCAATAAATCGGTCAGTGATCTAGGAGAAGGAGAGATGTAGCAATATAAGGAAGAAGAAGAAGAAGAAGAAGAAGAAGAAAAAGGTACGGTTATTGCTATGTTTTCTCTTTTGTGAAGTTGAAAAAAAAAATCTTTCTCCAATAAATCTTGTGCACCTCTCATTTCCTTTCAGCTTGGTGTCTGATCTGTCGAACCAAGCTCTGATACCACTTGTTAGGGATGAACGCAAAACCACGAGAAGAAGACAAAGATTAAGCAAACACACAACACATGATTTGCTATGGTTCAGCACCCAAACCGGAATGCCTACCTCCACCACAAAGAAACAGAGATTCTTTATTGACAAGAAAACTCTCTATAATTCTCTCCACCTGACACAGTGTCCTCTTTTGCTCAGACCTTACCTAGGTTTTTCCACCCAGAGACAATATATAAGGAAACCTAGAAATCCTAATCCCACCACAATTATAAGATTATCCCCGTACATGTAATAGACCCATACCCTAATACAAATACTACTCTTATAATTACGTGGACCCCACAGAATACAAGACACCAACCCAACAGGAAGGAGAAAGTTGGTGGTAACTCTAATTGCACAAAAGATTGTATCACATTCAAAATTTTTTTGGATAATTTCGATCTTTTGGAGATTAAATCTCATGGATCTCCATTCACTTGGAATAAAAAGAGGGTGGGGAAGGACAATATTTGTATTAAATTGGATAGAGTATTTTCTAATCCAAGTTGGCTTACCAGATTCAACAATGCTGCTGTTTTTATCAAACCTACTATTGGATTAGATCACAAACCAATTTTGTTGGAAACGAATGGAGGGGTGGTAGCTGGCAGAAGACCATTTTGGTTTGAAATTATGTGGACCCGCCACCCTGATTGTTGTAGAGTTGTTGACCAAGTTTGGAAAAAATCGTTGGATGATATTCCTGGGAAGATTGTGTATCGAAAGTGTATCTTTAGCAAGAGTGCTTTCTGGAATTGGAATAGAAGTACTTTTGGGAATATTCATTCGAAGATTACGCACTTGCCAAAGAAACTGATTGATATCCAAGGCAAATCTTTTGCGAAATTTTCTCAATATGAATAGTTTGAAACAATCAAACAATTGGAGGAATAATTGATTAGGGAGGAAATTTTCTGGAGGCAAAAATCTAGGATCGACTGGTTGACTGGTGGAGACTGCATACCTCCTTCTTTCATGCCACTACAATGCTAAGGAGAAATTCAAATACGATGGATCCAAATCGTCTCCTGTTGGGGTTTCAATTGGAGACTCGGCTGAGTGAAGCTGATGGACGACACGTGTCCCTCATTTGATTGGACGGTGAGGACAGATGAGGTTTATGAAAACCCTTCTTGCTACATAATGCATTGTATTAAATGACGGATTCAAAAAAAATGAAAAAACAAACAATACGCCGTGAACAACGCGCAGTGATGAACCCCTTCTGCAAACCCCAGTAGCGATGAACCCCAACAGACCTTTGTTTCCCATGTTTGCCCAACAGTGATGAACCACAAATCTTGAATGCACTCTAGGGATTAACAGCCTGCTATCAATATGGGTATCAACCGAAGGGAAAAACAACCTGCTATCTACGAGCAGGTTGAAACAAGTTCATGGGACCCTGATAACTCCTCACAAGATGCAACAAAACTAACTTATCTCCAGTCATCTTCTAAAGTTAAAATTTCATTGAGTCATTATATCAAACACCTTGTATCCATATTTATACTCGGGAATTCTGTTCACTACTCTGATTCCAGAAAAATAAAAGGGTTCAAAGATGGATAAACACAGACTAAGATCCCATAGACTCAGCTTGAAGAAGGGAGATCTATAATAATAATGATTTGTAGAAATCTAGAACCCTTTATTCTGTCGTTCTCCACCGCCCCACTAAAATCCATCCGTCATTTTCTATGTCATTGGAGACGCCACCGCTGCTGATGCTCCGGCTCCGAGTCTTACTTCAGTCGGTGCCATCTTGCCCTCTTTCACCGTTGCTTTCCTTGTCTCTTTCACGACTCTCATGTTCAGATCGCTGTACCGATGAACGATTCCATTATTCCAAAATCTCGTCCGCCTCTAGTCATTTTCTGCCGTTCCATATTAATTAGTACTCGGAGATTACAGATCCTTCTTGTGAGTTTGTTTCTGTTGGATTTATGATGGGATTTGATTGTTAGAATTTTTAATTCAAGTTAGGGTTTTCCAATGAGATTTCCCATGAACCCTAACGAATCCACCACACAGATTACTAGAATACAATGGGCGATAAAAGAGATGATAGAACACATACCATTTGTTGTAGATTGATTTTCAACAATTTCCTGTAGCTTGAATGCCTCGATTAGAGTCTTCTACAGCCTCTTGGGATCTCTTTTGCCTCTGTGCGTATGGGAGCAATAGAGAGATAAAAACCAATGGCTGCGGGGATCCTAACCATAGTATTATAAATACTATCCCTAACCTAGAACCATTCCCACAGTGGACTGGGTTGATAGTCTCTAACCAGTGACGAACCAGATCTGAACCGGTCAAACCAGTAATTGAACTCCCACTTAACAACTGGTTAGGTAATTGATCAAGCCCACACAACAGGAATCTAACATTGACGACTTACTGCTCTTTTAGTAGGTATATTTCTTCCCTTTTTTTTTCTCGCACTGCATTGTTCAGAATCTTCAGATCATTCTTCTACAATGGATTGGATGATCTTGTTCTGTCACACCCCAATTCTGGACTAACCAGAATGGTGTGATGAACCGTCAATAAACCAACGGTTCAATCAGGATCTCGAATAGGCTATGCCAACCATGTTAAATCAAAATGCACTCCACATTAATCAGAGATAATAAAATAAATAGCGGAAGTCTTATTAATAATGAACTGAGGTTTAATCATGATAAATAATTAATATTCTAGTTATCTCCAAGTAACCAAAACATAATTTAATACATATTACAAATATCCAAATATGAAAGTTAAACACTAAGCGCATCCATAATTGAAACGCTCGCTTAACGAATCATAATAGTCCTCCACTGCTTGCTCATCCATAGTCGCCACATGTTCATATGTTGGCGTGTCGACATAATCTTCAATCGTAATATCTGCAACATCAGAAACTAAAAAGAATTACGCGCGCGAGGGTCAGCACTCCAACTTGAGCTCAGTGAGAAAACAAAACAATGCAACAAACATATGCATGCATTCAATTCATATCTTTGATCTGGTTTATAAGTTTACAATGTGCTATAGAAAGGATTGGTGGCCGTCGCACCTCTATACATGAGTGTATGAAGCCGCCCAATGGATCAAACACCATTGTCGTCCCACATGCACCCATCATGAAATAGAGATAGAGCTAAAGTGCCCAGATCAAACACCGCATAACACTTTCCCTGATGCCCTACCCATACCAATACGTAAGCCCTTATTGGTGAGGGCTTACAAACTGAGCTCGCAACTAACCAATCCTAATGCCAAACAGTGTATCCAACGCCTCACCCCAGCATCCCTCAATACGTCCATAGAGATAGAGCTAAGGCCCCTGACAGAGTTAGAGACTACACGGTCTGAGACCACCTCCCCTGATGCCCTACGACGTAATAGTTCTGCTAAGACAATGGCGATATGACGATGTTAGTGGGCAAGACTTGAGTAGAGATAGAGCTAGAGTCTGGTGACTAGGATGAACCATAGTGTCACGTCCTCCCCCTGATGCTCCACTCGCATCAAGTACACTAACCACATATATACATTCACATGCATATTCCTAACATCATCATCATCATCATCATGTTATAAATAAACAGAATTAAATATGCATGAACAGTAATAACAGGAATATTAGATGATATGTGAAATGCACATTACAAGCATACAAGCATAGAATCATTCATGGCATTGGACTCAATAAATAAAACAGCTTGTTATTAGCCAATTAGTTTAAGTCTTGTTCCATCACCTTTGATCGATGTTTGTTCCTCTCCCAAGCTTTGGAAGTCACTTTGAATCTATTAGGAACCTAAACAATTAATGTATTTAAGTTAGCGTTCAAATTTACCAAGTTACAGTAGTCAAAAACCTTGTTTGGTTACAAAATATGCTTGCTGTTAACGTGTGGTCGGGCCTGTGGTCGCAATATATGCGACCACACACTGTGTGGTCGGACCCTGTGGTCGCAATTTCTGCGACCACACATTTCCTGAGAACTTCCCGAATAGCTGTGGTTAGACCCTGTGGTCGCAATTTCTGCGACCACACCATGCGACTACATGATGTTTGGTTACATTTTCATCTTCAACCCAAATTCTTCTTGAGTCGATTCCTCGGCTCATCACTTGGGTTCATCCTATGATTATTCTATGACCATTATTTACAATTTCTCATTAACCATTATCCCTAATCTCTTTTCTCATGGTTTTTCTTAGAAATTTCATAACCAAAATCGTTGCATTAGATTCAACACAACAACTTGATAAAATGAACCTATCCTATCTGATCTAACCTACAGAGTCAAGTCCATACCTTAATCTTGTTGTAGGGAGATAGAACTTTTCTCTTCAAAACCTTCTTCTCCAAGCTTCTTCTCCAAATCTCCAAATCTTTTTCTTCCCCTTCTCTTCCTTTCTCTTTCTCTCTTAGGTTTAGGGTTTCAATTTGAGTTCTAAAAGAGTGAGAGAGACTAAAGAACGTCCCTTATATAGAGGAAAACCTCCATATAGAGTCCCACTTTAATTAGGAAAGAGTCCCCTCAAATTAGGAAAGTTTCCTAAACATGGAGTCTGTTCAGCATCGTGTGGTCTCACGTGGGGTCATAAAATCCGTCGACCACATGTCAAAAATATGTGACCACACGTTGTGTGGTCTCATGTATCGACCACACGTATCGACCACACCCCTCAAAACTACTACCACACGACCAAAATTTTTTAGTTTTTAGTTTTGACTGGTTGCTTCCACACGATCTTAAACGGTCAACCACACCAACTAAATTTGACTCGTTACTTACCCTATCTTGTGGTTTCTTCATACAATTGGTTCACTTGAGTCGATTATGATGGGAGGACCGATCACGACACGAGAATGTAAGGTTAGACCGGGTTCGTGGCGTGCGGGTCTTACATGTTCGATCTTCCGTAAAGGAGATCTTCTGCTTCTGCCATAGTTTGGCGGTTTAATAATGGTGGCTGATACTATGATGGAATTGACGGCGAGATCTGAGGCGGGGAGTTGCAGAGATCGGCTTCCTCTTCCCTGTTCAAAAAGGATATTTGATCGATTGAAACGAGAGTACCTTAGATCTTTTGCATCAACGCTATTAATCACCGTCGGATAAAAACATCGCCACGTGTAGTGCATCGACTTCACTTAGCCGAATCACCTGTTGATACCCCAACTGGAGACGATTTGGATCCAAATATGATTATCTAGATCAAGAATAGTACGGGCGTCTGGGTCACCAATGAACGTGAGATTTCAAGTAATTTTTTTTAACCATTTTCATTAGGTTTTTTCTTCGGATGGAATAAATGATAATGATCTTCATTCTCTCCTCTCATCAGTCCAACCTAAAGTCTCGACCCATCTCAATGATCTCTTATGCAGTATACCCAATCAAGAGGAAATTAAAAGTGCCGTTAATGCTATGTCCCCTCACAAAGTTTTCGGACCTGATGGTATTCCCCCTTTATTTTTTCAGAAATATTGGGAGGATACCAAGAAAGATATCATTGAATTCATCCAAGACTTCTTTGCTAATAATTATTTGCCTAAGGATCTTAATAGGACCTATATTTGTTTAATTCCTAAGAAACCAGATCCTTGTATAGTTGATGATTTCAGACCCATTAGTTTTTGTAGGGTTTGTGTTAAAATTATTTCTAAAATAATGGCCAGTCGACTCAAACCCTACTTGGATGATATTATATCCTCCTCTCAGGCTGCCTTTATTCCCAATAGAAGTATATCAGATAATATTCTAATTGCCCACGAAGTTTTTTATTTCATAAAGAAGAAAAAGAAGGGGAAAGATTGGATTCTAGCTTTGAAGGTGGATATGCAAAAGGTGTACGATCACCTAGAATGGAATTTCATCAAGGCGCCCAAACTTGGATTTAGTCCTCATTGGGTCAACCTGGTCTTGACCCTTTTGAGTTCAGTGACTTATACATTATTGATCAATGGAGTGGAAAAAGGCAGTTTTATCCCCTTTAGAGGCGTTTGATAAGGGGATTCTGTCACACCCCAATTCTAGTCTAACCAAAATGGTGTGATGAACCGCCAATAAACCAACGGTTCACCCAGGATCTCGCATAGGTCGTACCCACCATATCAAACCACACATACATTCCACATTAATAATAAGTGGTAATAAACAAATAAGCGAAAGTTTTACAGATAATGAACTGAGAGTCTAACAGTGATAAATAAATATTTAATCTAATTATCTCAAAATCGCAAGATATAAAAATAAATAATCAATTGCATGTCCGATGTTCAAACTATAACTAGACCTAAGCAAAAACACATTGGTTGCACTCGCATGATGAATCATGCGCATCTTCTTCAGCTTCTACATCCATCGTAGCAACGTGTCCATACGTCGACGCATTCATATATTCTTCAACTGTAGGACCTGCATCATCATCTAAAAATATTCGACGTCGAAAGGGGTGAGCACACATCACGGCTCAGTGAGCAAACAAAATAATGCAACAAACATATGTATGCATTTAATTCATATCTTTTTTCTGATTTATAAGTTTGCAATGTGCTATAGAAAGCTTTGGTGGCCGCCGCACCTCTGTACACGAGTGTATGAATCCGTCCAATAGAACAAACACCATTGCCGTCCCACATGCATCCATCATGGAATAGAGATAGAACTAAAGTGTTCGGATCAAACATCGCATAACACTTTCCCTGATACCCTACCCATACCAACACGTCAGTCCCTATTGGCGAGGGCTTGCAAACTGAGCTTGCAACTAGCCAATCCTAATGTCAAACAGTGTATCCAAGGTCTCACCCCAGCATCCCTCAATACGTCCATAAAGATAGAGCTAAGGCCCCCCTAGCAGAGTCAGAAACCACATGGTCTGAGACCACCTCCCCTGATGCCCTATGACGTAATAGTTCTGCTAAGGTAATGGTGATACGACGATGTCAGTGGGCAAGACTTGAATAGAGATAGAGCTAGAGTCTGGTGACGAGGACGAAGACCACCTTGCCACGTCTTCCCCCTGATGTTCGACTCGCATCCAACACACCAACCACACACATACATTCACATACCTATTCCTAGCATCATCATCATCATTATGTTATAAATAACAGAATTAAATATGCATAAACAGTAATAGTAGAAATATTGGATGACATGTAAGATGCACATTACACGCATACAAGCATCGAACCAATCATGGCATTAGACTCAATAAAAATAAATAGTTTGTTATTATCCAATTAGTTTAGGTCTTGTTCCCTCACCTGTTAACAGTTCTCGATGTCCTTCCAAGCCTTGAAATTCTCTTTGAATTGATTTAACAACTTAAAAATTATATGAATTTAAGTTAGGGTTCATATGTGACATGTTACAGTAGTCGAAAATCGAAACAGAGCACTGATAGGTGCCTGATTGGTCCTATGGTCTCATGCTGTACCGACCTTACTGTCTAAGGTCGATACCCTACGGTTACATATGGTGCGACCGTAGCTACGACCATATGATTTCTGAAATATTTTCAAATGCCTATGGTCGATCCTCTGGTCATACTAGTCATGCTATGGTCGACCGTAGCTACGACCTTGAGATTTCTGGTCACAGTCTACCTGAAATTCGTGTTCCTCCTGAGTCAATTCTTCTGTTCTTCAATGGGGTTTATCCTAAGGTCATCCTATGGCCATCATTAGTAATTTCTTATCAACCCTAATCATCAAATTCACTCCTCATGGTTCTCCTTAAGATTTTCTCAAGGAAATCACTTAGATCATAATAGGTTGATATGACCTATCCTCCATAGAAGTCTTATTCCTTAGAGTTTACATCTCCAGAGATTCGTTTCATACCTTTGCTTGTGATAGAGAGTCAATCCCTTCTCAACAACTCTTCTCCTTAGTTTTTTCTTCTTCTCCTTCTCTTCCTTCTCTTGCTTTTCTTTCTCTAGGGTTTACTAATGTTCTAAAAGAGTGAAAAAACACTGAGGGACGTCCTTTATATAGAGTAAAACTCTCTATATAAAGTCCTCTTTCAATTAGGAAAGCAATCCCTTAGTTTAGGAAAGTTTCCAAAACTCGGAGTCTGATCTGGGTTCTCACGGTCGATCAGACGGTCGCATAAACCGTCGACCGTAAGGTCGAAATCATCAACCGTGGGATTCTGGATTTGAGATTTTTGGTTCCCTTCCTTATGGTCGACCATACCTGCCCAGGCATGCGACCTTAGGTATGTTTTTAGTGTTTTTAACTCAATTTTCATACCTGGTTTGCGATCTATCTTCACACGCTTGGTCCACTTGGTCTAGGAATGATGGGAAGACCTGACACGACACGGTTAGACCAAGTTAGTGGAGTGCGGGTCTTACAGATCCCCTCTCCCATGCTTTGTTTATTCTCTGTGGTCAAGCGCTATCTTCTATTATAAATAAGGTTGTTACTGATGGTTCTCTCCTGGGTATTCAATTCAGAACTTCTAGTAACCAACTTACTCATTTGTTATTTGCTGACGATTGTCTTATGTTCTCTGAGGCAAATCTTAAGCAGATTTCATCCCTCAATAGTTGTTTGGACTTATATTGCTCTGCTTCAGGTCAAAGAATTAACTTCAAAAAATCTTCTATCACTTTCAGTCCAAACACTCCTAGCAGAATAAAGAGATGGTTTTCTAGGATTCTTAAAATCCATATGGCGATGGCCCTTCAAAGTATCTTGGGCTTCCTTCTGAGTTTGGTCTATCTAAGAGCAAATCCTTTCAAAGCACTTTGGAGCGTGTTACAAACAAGTTGAAAGGGTAGAAGGTATCCCTTCTCTCACATGCAGGTAAGGAGGTTTTATTAAAGTCTGTGGTTCTCTCCATTTCTAATTTTGCTAGTTCCCACTTCAAATTACCTAAATCATATCATGATAAGATTAAAAAAGAAGATGGGCAATTCTTTTGGAGTAAGGGATATGATAAATGTTCTGGAACAGATTGTGTCGATCAAAGGAGAAAGGGGGGCTTGGTCTTAGGGATCCTTTATGCAAAATCTTGCTTCATTGACTAAATTGGCTTGGAGGTTATGGAAATTTCTAGATGCTAAATGGAGCCTTATCTATAAAGCCATATATTACCCAAATTCAGATTTTCTTAATGCAAATCTTGGAAATAGACCCTCATGGGCTTAGAGGAGTATTTTGAAGGGAAAGAAAATCTTACTAGCTGGCCTGATATGGCAAGTTGGGGATGGATCCCATATTAAAAATCAAAGAGGATAATTGGATTTCCTCTTCCAAGAATTTTCGCTTAAAACATCCCAATTTTAGGGATTGCACTCGCATTTATGTTTCTGAGCTTATTGACCACCATAACTGGGTTTGGAGAAGAGATCTCCTTGATTTGTTCTTCCATCTTGAGGATGTTTCAAATATTCTGAAGATCCAGCTTAAGCCTTTATTTTTTTGAGGACAGACTTGTTTGGGAAGGTGCCAAAAATGGTGTTTTGACGGTGAAATCGGTTTACCACTTCATCTCCAATCTTTATGATGAGGAGGATAATCTTCTCCCTTCTTCCTCTATTATTCCTTAGTGGAAGCTCATTTCAAGGAAGTATGGAAGAAGATCTGGCATGCAACACATAACCGAAAATCAAATCCTTTCTTTGGAGAGCATGCAATCATGCCCTTGGTTTTGGTGAAGATCTTGCTAGAAGAAATGTTAAATCGGTGTCCCGATGTAAAATATGTGGTTTCGAACCTGAGAGTATTGATCACATTCTTCTTACTTGTCCTTTCGCTAGAGCCTTTTGGTTTGAATCCCTCATCTCCATGGTCATTCCTGAAGATCAATCATTTACCCTTCCTGTCTGGATTTCTAGATGGTGCTCGATGGCCTTTAGTTCTAAGCAAGAATCAATCTACTTTTTTGGATTGGTTTCTTTTATTAGCTGGTTTATTTGGAAAGCCATGAATGATATGGTTTTTAATAAAATAAAAAAAAAAAAGGGTCTCCTGTAGTGGTTTTCATCAAGGCATATCAAGCTTTTGATGAGTTTTTATCATCTCAAAATCATATCTTGGTCCTAGACAACTCTTTTTTGTGCAGGATTGATGACCAAACCAGATGGACGCTACCTCCTCTTGGAACTATTAAGATTAATATTGATGCCAGTCTCAAGGATGCTATGGGAGGTCTCGGGTTTGAATGCAGGGATTCTTTGGGAGCTTTGATGATGCGGTTTCCATCCCTTCGATCTTCCGGACAGTTAAATGCGGTGAAGCTCTTGCTATGAGAGAAGCTTTGGTGCATGCTATCGAGAAGAAATGGGACTCCATTATCATCGAATTGGACTCCATTATCATCGAATTGGACTGTTTGGATATTATTTCAACTCTTCAGCATTCTTCTTTTTCAAATGATTCTCAGCTGGTTTTGCAAGACATTACTGTATTATCTTTAGAGTTTTCTAACTGTATTTTTGCTTATGTTTTCTAGGAGAGCTAATGTTGTGGCTCATATTCTAGCCAGGAAAGCCATCACTTGTTCGGGAAAAGTGATTTGGTGGGATTTCTCTCCTTGGTTTTTTTCATTGATTTTTGAAGATGCCTCGATTTGTTCTCAAACTACTTATCAATGAATTTTTTTTTTTACCAAAAAAAAAAAAAAATTTGATAACTCTTATCGTTGGTCAAGGCTCCTCGACAATAAGAGTGGAATCCAACTACGATTTTTAGCTCCAACTATATTTAAATAAATACCCTCAAATTCTTATCCAATTGTTAAAATCTTCAATAAATTAGTCAATGCTTTTAAAATCCCCATTCACATACTAGCATTATAGTACAATATTTGATTTTTAATTTTTAAAATATTAATCAACAGTAAAATAATATTGAAGGAGAAAGAAATATCAACATGGGCAATGAACATATAGGCTTTGACCATGGCTCTTGATTGTCTAGAAACATGGAAACACAACAACTCAAACTTTTATTGGCCAACTGTTCACATCATCCGCCTTGAGTATGCCTCATCATGTCTTGAGACTATTATCCTCTCTTTTTTTCAATGGACATAATAAGGTTAAATGATTCCAATAATCAAAGCAACCTTTTGAAACTTTGGTGAGTGCAGATCACCTGCACTTACTTGAAGAGTAAACTCTTTGGACGACAAGTGTCTTATGAAATTAACAATGTTAATTTCTTGTTAACTAAATAAATTATTTTTTAATTCTTTTTAATTAGATAATTGATTTGGTGAATTGATAATCATATTTTTTTAAATAAGTAATTTATTAGAAATAAAATTCTTAACCATTTCTAAGATAAGTAAACCAATTAGAAATAAAACTCTTAACTTTTTTTAAAGAGAAAAATAATTAGAACGCAACTCTAATAAAATCACTATTTTTTAATTCAATGGTGCATTAACTCATTAGAAAAAAAAAGTGATTTCCCGTTTCTCTCTCTTTCCAACTCTTTTTTTTCTTTAAATTTTGTTATTGTAATTAACAAAGCTTTATTTAATTACAAAAAAAAAAAAAAAAAAACTTTTTTTAGATTTTGTCATGGATTTAATTTTTTTTTTAATTTCTATTTTCTTTTCCCAATTTCCTCTTTACTGATCTTTGTTTCTTGTATACATCACTCTTTACCGATCTTTGCCATCTCCGTTTTTGTTTGCAAATGATTATGAGTTTAAGCTTCTGCTGAAAAAATGGTCAAACACCAAGGCATAATCTCCAAACCCTATCTTAAAGCTTTTCAGTTAAACAATAAAAAGCATGATGTTTTTCTTTTTAAATGTTGATCCTGTAAAACCTAACATACATATTAAATCCGAGACAAAATCTAAATTTTTTTTTATAATTAGATAAAGCTCTGTTAATTAAAATTACAAAATCTAAAGAAAAAAAAAGTTGGAAAGAGTGAGAAAAGGGAAATAATGTTTTTTTTAATGAGATAATGCACCGATGAATTAAAAAATTATGATTTTATTAGAGTTGCGTTTAATTATTATTATTTTTTAAATAGTTAAGACTTTTACGTCTAATTGATTTACTTACCTAAAAAATGATTAGAGTTTTATTTTTAATAGATTACTTACCTAAAAAAATGTGATTGTCAATTCACCAAATCAATTACTTAATTAAAAGGAATTAAAAAAAGAATTTATTTAGTTAACACTGTTAACTCTATAGGACACTTGTCTTCCAAAGAGCATACTAGTAAGTGCAGGTGATTCGGACTTTGGTGATCATTGGTCAATATAAAAAATGTGTTTCGTTTTGGGTAGGTCACTCCAAATGGCCATGGATGAGAGGGTGTATTTCCTCAGGTGTGCAGTCTTTTCCCATGATCATATATGACATGGACAACATATCTACAAAGTTTAAATATAGTAAAATAATTTTTTAAAATTTGTGATAAAAAATATAAAAGTTTCTAAGAAGCATTATAGGGATAAATATTTATTTTAAATTATTGAAGTTTTTTTTTTCCTTTTTTTATTGTAGAGTATTATGGTGATTTAGCAATCTCCTCTACTGGATGGTAGGAAATATTAAAATTTCTTATTTATTTTCATATCATAATTTTTTTTTTGCTATGAAAGGATTTCTACACTAATTTCTATTAGGGGTAGGAAATCAATTTCAATTTTTAGGTTTGTAAATTATTTTTTCCATTAGGGTTGGAGTTGTTTGGGTTAAGTAAAATCACATACCTACACACCCACTCTCTCTCTTAATTTTTTTGTATTTAGCAGTTCATCAGGTTTGCCCAAATTTGGAGGGTAGATAACCTTTATAATCCTCTATTCATATATCAAATTCAGTTTAGAGGAGTAAACGATACGTCAAAATAAAATTATGAAAATGAAATAATTCTAAGAGAGTATATGCTAATTTATGAATTAATATGCCAATGCATTAATATATGATTGAACCGGACTTCGAAAACTTTGACATGTAACCAATTCTTCTAAGTTCCATTGCCAACTAGAGAAAAGAATTACTAGGGATCAAACACCCCACCCCCCTCCACCGACGACCGGGCTGATTTCACCTTCTAAACTTTCCTTTTCTGGTACACTCTCCCAAGTCCTTATTATCTCTTGGGTTCTGTCTACTTCCTTTTCCTGTCTCTGTCCGCGCCCGTGTCTGTGGGTTGTTGATGAGTGCACAAGCTACTCTCTTGTCTTCTTCTCCTTATTCATCATCTTCATCATCTGTCTATAATAATGAAACCTGAAAAACACATCTACTTTCTTTTCCGTACTGTTGTACAGTTAGTCCAGCCCTTTAAATTTTCAAAACCCTTTAAAACTTCTACCCCAGAACGTCCCCAACTTCCAACTGTTGACTCCTGCAAGTCTGAAACGACTCCAAAATAGTAGACATGTATGCACGGCTTATCTCCTTCTCCCTCGTTGTGTTTCAGAGTTCAAACCCTATATAACTTGGCTTCTTCCCTTCTAACTTCACTACTTCAGTAAGTAAAAAGCTTTTAACCTTTTCAGTCTCAGAATTTCTCAGTTTCATCCCGGGGAACTGCCCTCTTCTTAAAGAGTTACTGCTTTACCCGTGACAAATACGTACCTGCCCACGTAAGGTACATATATACACGCATGCATGCCTTGGTTTTCGGGTCTCTGCCCCTGCCATTGCCCATCTGTTCCTTTATTTTAGACTTTTGATTTAACTCCAAAAGTCGGGACATGGTGTGTGTTCAGTTCTAGACAGCGACTCCCTAGTTTTACGTTGGAGGGAGAGAGAGAGAGAGAGAGAGAGAGAGAGGGGGGGGGGGGAGGATTGGCCACGACAATACCAATGAACCGTAGCCTTCTTTCTTCTTTTAATATGGAAAGAAGAATTACTAAGGATGGGGCTGCTGGAGCTATGCAGCGCTGCTTCCTTTCTTCTTTTTCATTACCCCTTTCTTCTAACCTTCTTTCTGGCTTCATTTTGGATTTTTACCGATAAATGGGAGCAGATAGTTGCAGCACTCGTCGTCTTAAATTCATGTGAGATTACTACAGATAGTTGCAGCACTGCAGCCCCCCACATATTATTCATCTCTCGTAGCCCCATGCCACCTGCAGGTTGCAGCACCTCTTCAAGTACTCTTCTTCAATTCATCATCTAAATTAAGGAGGACAACAAACATCATATTCAGGGATATCTGATGCTACTATTTACTTATATTCTATTACTTATGAAACACTTACTGTCTAATGCTACTATAATGCTACTACTAGCTTTACCTAATTGAAGTATTTTTTTCTATAGGCCTCAGCATGTGTAGTTCATACTCTTACCTAGCTATAATCCGAACCCCACCTTCCCTACCCACTTCTGAGTCCAGACCATGATTAGAAAATTCAACTTACCTTCTTTTTTTTTTCCTGTTAAATTAAATTTACTTTCTTTGTTAGCCTTTGATGAACGCTTAACACTTTGTCTTCTCTTCTGATTTGGCACCGTGTAATGTTTTCATGTAATGGGCTTAGAATAGTCATTGAATAGGGTTGGCTTACCAGAAGGGTGTTTATCTGATGGGCTTAGTTGGCTGGACCCAATATGAGATGTGGGCCTTTGATCGGTGATGCCTTATAATGAGATTGCATCGATTGCTTGCCTTATTTTTTAGGGTTAATCCCTGTTTAAGTTCTATATATTCGTAGTAGTACTAATGAGTCGCTAACCCTAACCGTTATATAGAAGGGAGTAGACAAGAAAGACAGAGCAACATAGGCATCGTCTTCTCCAATCAATATGACAAGTACGAGCTTCGTTGTGAATCTCTTGTTTCGATTTCATGTTCAATGATTTGACATGATAATTTGTATAATTAATTCTTGGGAAAATTTCACCCACCTCCATGTATTTTGCTTTTAAGTTACCCATCCCCCAACTTCGCAATTAATTTCACGCACCCCCTCATTTGTTAAATATATATCAGCTAGATCATGTCATAAACAGACAAATCTGTTAAATGATGATGTGGCATGGTCTATAATTTTCTAATGCCAAAACTATCTTTTCAAATTTGTTAATTTATTATCTTCCCTTCTCCCAAACCGTTAATAAATGACATATTTACCCTCTTAGACATTCATTTTCTTTTTCCTTTAATCGGATTCCCAAATTGTTATTTGATTGTCAAGTTATTAGGGAGGGTAATTGGGTAATTTTGCATATTTTGTTAGTCAACTTCACCCAGGGGGATGGGGGGCGTGTGAAATTAATCGCGAAGTTGGGGGTTAAGTAATTTAAAAACAAAGTACAAGGGATCAGTGGGTGAAAACTTTCCTTAATTCTAACAAATCGTTCAATATGGAAACCTTTTTAAGCAATCAACCCAATGGATCGATGTCATAAAGTTGAAGTAGTGTAGACTTCTAGACCTAGAGCAAGTAATATGAGTTGAGGGTGGAGGTGAGAAGCTTCGAGGTTGAATTCAACCAAAGACATTTCTTTTAAGAAATACCTAGTTGGGGAATCTTTGAAACTTAGCTACGTCCTATTTTAGGAAGGATGACTTGGCTTTCAAACCCATTGATTTGTTCATTTTTTTCAGGTGGTACATGCAACCATATCGATTAAAAGCCTTGAATAGAGGAACAACCACCTAATTTTTATTGACTTGTTTGGATTATTGCTTGGTTTGAAATTCAGTGAAGTTGTTGATTTCCACTTTCCTCTAATGGAAGAACCCAAGAGAATAATGCAAGTTCTCCATCCACATTCCTGGTGTTTGCTTTTACGTTTTTGATAAGCTAAGGCTATTTCTCATCATTATTCCTTTATTGTTATGGTTATCATATGTTATGTCATTCTTCTCATTAATCACGTTAGACTCATTTGAATCCCTTTTTACTGCAAGTGGAAGACAGAAATTGGACTTTTTTTTTAGGCAGGAAGGGTTTGGTACTGTTATAAGCGGAGAATCTTCTTTATGATGTGCCACTATCGCTATGTGCAAGGTCTGTTCTTAATTCTAGTACCTTATGTTGAATTACAGTGGTCCCTAAACAGGTGAATTAGTGATCCTATTGTTTTTTAAATAATTCTCTGAAGATACAATACTGCTACTCGGAATTGATATTTCAGATATTGGTCACTGGTGCACTGTTGCACGCACAATCATACGTATATCCACCTTGCTACTATTAAGTGGTTAGGTCTACCAAATATATACATTAGTCTTACGTTCCCACACATAATATGAGAAGCAATCCACAATACATAGATATACATGGTTCAATAGCTATAGTGTGTGATTGCCTACATCCACGGAATAATGCTCTACTCAGTATGTTACTTCAATCAGCTACAATTGATAGGGAGCACCCACCCCCAGTTCTCCCAGCACCCATTGAGAAGATGCCACAATGCTTGGTTTGACAATTGCAATTGTTAGGAGCACCAACCCCCAATTTATATGGCACTCACCACAAGGGAGATACAACCCCGGCCTTGTGACCAGCATTCACTGAACGTACAATACAATATGATTGAGCTTAAAACAGATGCCCTTATAGTTTACTCATAAGCTATTGAGATATTCACAATTATCGCCTAGACATTGCATACATTGAGTACAAAATTTAAACAATGCAACTCATATCAGGTCAAAAAGTTTACGGCCCTTGTGTGACATCTTCTAGTACTCTTGGAAGGCTTTGATGTGTCTCTGTGATGTCTCTGAGAAGCCTGACAAACCTTGGTAACCACTGAAATTTTCAACTCACATTACACAAAGAAACTTGAATCTTCAAGTGGATGGAAGCTATGTCAAACCCCCTTCTCTTCTCTCTTGTCTTCAAGAAACCAACATGTCTTTCAATACTCCATTAAAGTCTTCTTTAAGGTTTAACCAAGCTCTTACAATCTCCACGAGTGCCCAACATCAACTTTCAAACTTTCAATACATATGATGAAAAGCTCAATAAGTTTCTTGATGGATGGTGGAAAGAATATAGAATATATAAAACACCATTGAATTCCCTTTAGAATTTCTCAAACCTCACACAATCTCAGACAACCTCCATCAATTGCGATGCCCAAGCAATTTCCAAGGACTCAAAAACTATCAATGGAGCTTTAATGAAGTCATGGAAGGTGAATGAAAGGATTCAAAATATTAAGAACACCGAAAACACCTCCAAAGGCCTTTTTCCACTGAAAACTCTGCTACTTTATAGTTCTTGTATTGAAATCCTCTCCTTCGAGAGATTCGGGAGGAGAGGCGGCAACCCTTTTACATGGATGACACCTGGGGCTCGGGTGAATCCTAGCCCTCCATCCGAGCCGACAACCTCTTGTCGACTCAACTTGTCGGTTGGATTCACCCGAGTCCCATGTGTTGGCCATCTAAGGGGGTTGCGGCCTCTCCTCCCGAACCTATGGGAGGAGAGGATGTGGATCCATAGTTCTTCATCCCCAAATCAGTCCCAAACTGTAGAGGGTTCAAAAAACAAGGAAAACCACTTGGAATCGTCCGATTCGGATCTAAAAAGAGCAAAGTTATGCTCATTTAAAGATCGACCTCTAAAAACATATCAAAGGAATCTTCTACAGGATTCTTGTACATCTGTGCAACACTGTTTCAGTGCCAATGTGATAAATGATACTTCATCATCTCCTCGTCCGATATGTTGTCAAGATCTGATTAGGCTGCTTAGTCGGGGATCCTATTAGCCATTGGATCTTGTACTCCAACTGTGGGAGAGAGGCTGTTCATTCGATCTCTGCGTACCGTCTGGTCCGATGAGGGCTAGATCTGATATATTAGATGACGATCATGGGGCCGGTGAATGGTATGTATGTACGCTACGCGGGATCAAGGCAAGAAACTATGTATCTCAGCTCACGGAATATTGGTGTGCCAACCAATAAAAATCCTTTCACGAGAATCTTTTCCGATCATCTAATTTCAATCTTTTCTTTAGACCATCCGATCAGGAGCTTGATGACATGGCACTGTGTGCAGTCTGATCAGAATATTCCAGAACTTTCTGAAAAATTACAAAAAAATCCTCTAACTTTTTGAAATTACAAAAAGTCCCTAAAAATTATATTTCAATCATTTTTATTTTTATGGTTACAGAAAGACCCCGGAAAGATATTTATGAAAACTCTCAAATACCTTTTGAAATTTCAATCAAACCCTTGTCCAAAAAAAAAATACGTAAATGGTCACCATGTTAGAGAGAACTGAAAAAAAAAAAAGAAAAAAAAAATCCAATTGAACTTTGCTAACCCAAACTATGGTTTGAAAACAAAAGAAATTGAAGAGAGGATTAGAGATAGAGGGATAGAGAAGTAATGAGAGAGTGAGCACAGAGGAAGAGAAGACGAGAGGGTAAATAAGCAGCGGGTGATCCGTAACTTATTCACGACTTTTGTTTATATGTAGAGATGTTTACATATAAATTTTGGTTTGCTGATTTTATGCAACATCGTATTTATTCAGAATTTAGATAATAAGGAATTTCTTGGCATTTCTACTGGGTTAAGTTTGGGTATAAGGGGTTGAATGCACAAAAATTAAAATAAATCTTACTCTAGGTTTGAGCCTAGGCTTGTATGGATTTTGCACTCTTCGGCTCACCCAAATCTTCTAGTTCCATTGTGGATTATCAATAGGCTTAGAGATGTAAATGGATAGTGAAAATTAAGGATCATATCCTGCGTATATCTACATTATAGCCTACAACTGATTCAGCTTCCGCATTTAGGAGATCAGATGGAGCTCGATTAGTTTCTGCTAGATGATCCGGATTCGATTAGCATTCGCATCCGTAGTGCAATTTGAATCTGAATAATCGGATTTGAATTCGACTTCGGATAGTGGGGATCAGATTCCATTACCGATGAAGATATCACATAAACAAGTGGGAAATAACTGCTCCGTTTAGGTAAGAATGTAGCCTTATGGGTTATGATGCATACAACTTTAAAAAAAAAAGAAAAAAAAAAGAAAAAGAAATGAGCTTTCTTGATGGGCAATGAGCTTTCTTGATGGGCCTCTTGGGCCAGCCAGCCAAGTCCGTATGTAGATGTATAATGAGCTTTCTTGATGGGCCTCTTGGGCCAGCCAAGTGCGGCAATCATAGGCCAGAACTACAAAGCATAAGACTCCAAGGCTCCTGGCCTGAGCTTCCATGAACCAAAGATTAAAAAGGAGTTTTATCTTTGAACACTCCTCGAGGGTGGGGATGGTTTGCGCTCTAGGTGACAGTTGGTCAGTTTCGGTCGGTTTCCATTGGGCTTAATCAATTTTTACCATTTTTACACCTACTACCGTAGCCACCAGTTTAACTAATTGGTCCCTCATCTGTGAGGTATGGACATGTTTATATTCGGTCCGATTGATCTCGATCCATAATCGATTTGATGCAAATTGGGATAATCAGTTTATAATCAAACTGTAACAGACTCACACCAAATTGTAAAAAAAATAGAAAAAGAGATAGAGGAAGAGATCTGAAAGATATCATGTAATATGGCAACATGAGTAATCAAGAGTTGAACTTCAAGTTCAAATAAAATCATGGAGTCAAGATGACGCCAATGCTTACATATATATATTTTTTTTGGGTAAATTACCACCTAGTGTGAAGGGGGTGTAGAGTGACATGGTGCTTCTGTGATTTTCTTCATGGTATCTTAAAGCATTAACAATATATTCGGTTCATTTGGACTGTTAGGTTGGGTTACACTCTTGTACTATGAATGCCCGTTTAATAATCGATATGGGTCAAAGCCCGATACTTTTAATAATTGGGTCAGGCTGGTCTCGGACTTCATTGGCTGGGCTCGGTCAAACTACCTAGTGTGGGTATGAAATTGAACCCCCAGCTTGCACTCTCTATCTGCAATGGCGGTACAAATAAAAGAAGAAAGTTCTGTTAGTCCTTCCCTCAATTAATGAGGGGCATGGCCATTCTATTTTACATAATGTCAAGATCTTCTTGACATGGATCCATACTACACATACTCATTGAGCCATCATGAGAACCACCACTACAAGGTAATATTGGTTGGTATTTGGGTTGGAAAAAAATGTTTTGGATTTGTGTCGACCCAATGGACACGGACTGCCTATGTCAACAGTGATTAATGTTAAACAGAGTCAGTGTCAATAAGAATAATTATATAGGAAAATTGAAGTTTGGTGGACCTCCATGGGAAAAGGTTAAGGGACAAGATATGATATTTTCAACAAGTGCAGGTAAGGATGTTAAAAATTAATCGAAATCAAATCAAACCGTTTAAACTAAAAACATAAAATTGATTATTAAACAGTTCAATTATTATTTAAAAAATAAAACCGATTAATTAAATGATTTGATTCTGGTTTAAAAAATAAAACCATTTAAGTTGACTATCTGAAACCGTTAAAATCGATTAAACCTCAACTTTAATTCTTTAGTGTTTTATTTTAAAACTTTCCGCATGGTTTACTTCTTAATTGTAGCCCAAATTCACGTGAATAAAATTATTTTAATGTGTTTCCTCCCCTCTCTCCTCTCTTCTTTGTATCGAACTCCCTTTTCCTTGATAACGAAACCATTTAAAATTCGAATAACCAAAATCAATTAAAAATCCATTTTGATAAACATTTTAAAAACGTTTAATAGATGCTTCAATAAGGTTTGAGTATCCTTTCAACCCTTTTTTTTCCTTTAGAAAATTCTTTTTGAATATGATAATTTTCTTCCTTATCACTTAGAATATTAATATTCTCTTAATTAATGGACTGTGACAAGTGAAAACTATGAACATCGTTTTTGAAAAACAATAGGTCAGTTTACCACCTATGTGATACTCAAATCAGAGAGATAGAAATCCTCTTTCATCGATCTGTGGATTGCCAAGGATTGGATTTCAGTCGATACACATACTGATGTATGAATTGAAATCCAAGGACTGGAGTTCAGTAGGCACGCATACCAATACATCGATATGTGTGTCGGCTGAAATCCAGCCCTTGGCCGGTGCACCTGCCGTAGGAGAGGATTTTTATCCCCGATGTATTGGTATACGCACCGACTAAACTCCAGTCCTTGGATCAACCGCAATTCCTTCCTGCCGCAGGAGAGGATTTGGCTCTGATATCATATTAACACTGGGAGACTGTGCGGCTGATACTGGCATTTAAACTTGCATAGAACCGATGGGCGGAGCATAAAAATCGTCTCATGCGGTCCTGCCGCCTACCAAGGGCAGGATTTCAGTCGGCCCACCCCCCAATGTATTGGCAGGCGGCCAGACTGATCCCCAAACCCTTGGATCAGTCGCAGGACCATCCTTGCCGCAGGAGATGATCTCCGATGGGCGGTCGGTGGCTGATAGGGCCGGGCTGATGTTGACAATGCATGAAAACACAGATGGGCTATTGAATTGTACTTGCAGAACAGATGGGTTGTTGAATTGAAGTTGCATAACAGAACTCCTATAGATTGAAGGCAAGCTGAGCATGGTCTCTCTCTATTATTAGGTTAAAGCAAATGAATATCAATCAACCAAGTAATGGCGAGTCATCCGGTCGTTCGGCAAATCTCAAGATGGTACATCAAACCAGAGTTCGTTTCGGACGAATCAAAACATTCCTTCCACTTGACCCCATGGGATCTTTCCCTGCTCTCTGCACACTACATCCAGAGAGGCCTTCTCTTTTCCAAACCTCCCCCAACCAACGACCCTTCTATTACCATCATCGACACCCTTAGGGATTCTCTTTCCCGCACCCTCGTCCAATTCCTCCCCCTGGCCGGCCAGCTCGTCACCCATAAACATGAAGACCCATCTTCCTACTCCATTTCGATCTCTCTGGATTGTAAAAACACCCCAGAAGTGTATTTTATCCACGCCGTTGCAGATGTTACCACGTCAGACATCCTCTCCTCCATTGATGTTCACCCCATCGTCCATTCGTTCTATCCGCTAGACAAAGCTGTCAACCATGATGGCCACACTTTGCCTTTGCTGGCTGTTCAGGTGACGAACTTACTGGATGGAATCTTCATCGCATGCTCCTTCAACCATGCGGTTGGTGATGGCACCTCCTACTGGCATTTCTTCAATGCATGGGCCGAGATATGCAGGATGGTAAAGGGAAAGCATGATCAAATCTCGTGCCCACCAGTCCTCAGACGATGGTTCCTCGATGGCCACGGCCCCATTATCAACTTACCTTTCTCTCACCATGATGATTTCATTGATAGATATGATCAGCCACCTGTGGATCTCAGAGAGAGATTCTTCCATTTCTTCCGACAATCCATTGCGAGGCTCAAAGCTAAGGCCAATACCGAGTGCAACACCACCACCATATCCTCCTTCCAGGCCTTGTCTGCACTTGTCTGGCGATGTGTGACACTGTCCCGCCGTCATCTACCGAGTCACCAGAAAACGAGTTACAAGTTTTCCATCAATAATAGATCAAGAATGAACCCACCATTATCCCCGGATTACTTTGGGAACTGCGTTCGACTTGTTAGCGTAGATGCCATAGTTGGAGAACTGCTGAGTCATGGAATTGGGTGGGCAGCACGGCTATTGCACGACGCTGTGAATGGCCACACTGACAGTAAGGTGCGGGAGTCACTGGAGGACTGGGTGAAGAAACCTCTCATTTACCAGATTGGCAATCACTTTGATCCCGACAGCGTGATGATGGGTAGTTTTTTAGATTCATGTTGTGTGGGCTTGATCAATTACCTAATCAGTTGTTAAGTGGGAGTTCAATTACTGGTTTGACCGGTTCAGGTTTGATTCGTCATTGGTTAGAGACTACCAATCCGGTCCACTGTGGGAATGGTTCTAGATTAGGGATAGTATTATAAATACTATGGCTAGGGTTCCCGCAGTCATTGGTTTTTATCTCTCTATTGCTCCCATACGCACAGAGGCAAAATGGATCCCAAGAGGCTGTGAAAGACTTTAATCGAGGCATTCAAGCTACAAGAAATGGTCGAAAATCAATCTATAGCAAATGATATGTATTCTATCATCTCTTTTATTGCCCATTGTATTCTAGTAATCTGTGTGGTGGATTCGTTAGGGTTCATGAGAAATCACATGGAAAAACCCCAACTTGCATTAAAAATTCTAACAATTGGTATCAAAGCCACCCACACAGAACTAGGATTGTAGGTAAGGGACAGTTAAAATGGTAGGACTGATTGAATTAAAAAAGGGAGAGATTTTTCTCCATAATTTTTTCCCACGAAACTGTCAAGGTTTAAAACCCTTCGAAATTTTTTCACACCGGTGAAATTCAAAATAATTCATACCAACTTGTAGTACTCTGAAAGACCAGTCGATCGACACAAAGTTGGTCACCGGAGGTGACCTGACACACCCTCACGCTTCGCCTGAAAAAGCGCGTGAGATCCAAGAGCCAGCAGTTGAAAAAAAAAAAAAAAACTTTGACGACACCGAGTCATCGCCGAGTCAACTCAACGTAGAATCGTAAGCCCTAATAGGTTTTGGTGGGTTGACTCGGGCCGAGTCCACTCAGCCCAAGCCTGCCAAGCCGAGCCCAAGCTTAGCTAGCCCAGCCAGGCCAAGACAACCCAGGCCTGGTCAAGCCCAAGCCTGACAACCAGTCCAAGCCCGACCACCCGAGGACCCTGTAAGTGGGTCAACCCGAATAATGGCCTGAATGGGTAGACCCTGTAAGTGGGTCAACTCGAATGGGTCGACCCAGTGATCCAAATATGGGTGCCCCAAAAACCCGAAGTTTGGCTCGGAAACCCGATTGGTTGAATCGAGGTGGCCGATTTGGTTTGACCAGACCGGTTCAGTTTGGTTCAGACGGTGGTTCATCCCGGTCTAGATCCTAAGGCTTGTTTGCCTTGCAGCTTTTTGACTGTATTCACATCCGACTTTAAACTGGATTTGTGGGAGCTAGGAAGGTCGGATTGACCTGCGGTTTGTTCTGTTGGACTTAGGTTTCAATGCTCTTCAATTTGGAATATAAACTGTAATATTTTGGTATATTGGAAAAAGTATTTATCCAAATGAATGCTCTTTTGGTGCTAGATTAGCAGTGTTTCTGTTGGTTTTTCTCAATATTATTGTACCATAATGATTGTTGAGCTAAAGTGCATGTTTATTTGAATGTTTAAACTTGTAAAGTTGGTTTTTGAAAACATTCATGGTTATATATATCCCACTAGTACTGTAATTTGGGATTTGTTCATATCATGGTGGGATCCCACCAAAGTGGTATATCTTGTTTTGCCATGATGTGTTCAAATTCAAGCGATTGTGTTTGTAAATATTTTAAAGAATGATAGTGTTTATCCAAAGGTGGTATTGTCCCAGTTTATTCAAATTATGATTTATACATGTTGTGTAAAGATTGGGTAGGACCACCAAAGTGGCAAGCTCAGTTCTATCATATGCTTAAATCCAGTACTTATGCATTTATAGACACAACAAAGAAGGAGAGTGCTCATTCACAGGTGATATTATCAAGATTTTCAGTTTTATGGAAGTAGTAAAGAGCGGCATTGTCCACCCAAAAGTGGCGGTGTCAAAGATCATGTATACTCATGCACATGGATGAAGGATCTTGACTTTAGGAGTTTCATACACCCAAAGGTGGTGGGATTTCGAGAGTCATTATCCCTTCGCAGGTTCTGCACAGATAGTAAAAGGATCAGTGCGCTCTTGTCCCAAAGGATAAGGGTGTAGTTTCGATTGACTCTACACAGATAGTAAGAGGACCAGTGCGCTCTTGTCCCAAAGGATAAGGGTGTAGTTTTGGTTGACTCTACACAGACAGTAAGAGGACCAGTGCGCTCTTGTCCTAAAGGATAAATGTGTAGTTTTTGTTGACTCTACACAAATAGTAAGAGGACCAGTGCGCTCTTGTCCCAAAGGATGAGGGTGTAGTTTCGGTTGACTCTTCAAAGGAAATGGACTTGCATATGTTTAATTATTGTAAGTTTAACTTATCTTGTGTGTATGTTTGCAATATATCACACATATTAAAGAACATATAATGATCAAACACCTCATGATTCCTGTTATGGTGGGCCAGTTCTATGAATTGGCGAAAAAATTGAAAGCTAGTGTCTAGGAGTGTTTAACCTAGATATACTCAGCAAAGATTGTATTCTGGTCTTTAGGAATGTTTAATCCCTAAGATCAGGTAAAGGAAAGTTCTGATAAGGAACATTGAAAGTGGATGTTCAGAAAAATCCAAATAAATTTTGGTGTTTTTTTAAAATGGGGTGGGGAGATGTTGTATTCTCAAGGCCGTATGTACCAGTTTTGATGGTGTAGGATGATAATGATGTGTGAGGAAACACAGGTTGGAGCTATTAGTCATCACTGATAAGCTCTAAGATATGCAAATCTCTATAGGTAACTTATTAAAATATTGTAGATGACTCATTTGACTTTCACTTCCTCACATAAACTGCAAAGTCAGATCCTAGTGACCCATAAACCCAAAAGGATAGTAGACAGAAGATGAATTGATTTCCTTTACACTAAGAAAGAAATTTCAAAGAAAAAGAAAAGGAAGGAATGCCAACGTCATAATGTGTGAGCCATACTCTGACAAATGTAGTAAGTGAAAGATAGAGTCTTACAGAAAGAAAAACAATTTTTCAAGGAATAATAAGAAACTTTTGACAATAAAATGATTTTATGGAGCTACAAGAACTCAGAAGGAACATGTAGAAAATGTTATAACTAGAATATAAGTAAGATCCTAAAACTTTCGAGTGAGAAGGTGATCGAGATTGGAGACTTAAGTAGTAGAAGTAATCCAAACCTATAGGAGTGGCAAAAACCCTTATTTACTCTCTGTAGTTTACTTAGCTATAGAAGTTAGACAGTATATCCTAATTCCATCCTTAGCATAGACATTTAGGACTCTTATCTAAGAAAAAACTGTAAAAAATTGTAAAGAACAGAATTCTGAAAACCCTTAAAGTTAATGACTTGCGTACTTGTAAGGATTGTTTAAGGGGAAGATGACAAGATTAAGAAAGATTAAAAGGTATTCACAACAGGAAATTGTTGGATCTTGTGGACATCAATATTTTATCTAAGAATTCTTGCGATAATCAGTTCACTGGATTTTTTTCAATATATTGAAAAGAAAGAAAAATATTTTATTAAAGGATTAAGACTATTGGATCTGAAGGAGAATGTAAATTGTTAAGGGTGATCGAATGACATTGATATATTCCCAATGATTTTGGTAAAATATTTACAGATGCTATGACTTATAGTTTAGTGGCTTGTGAATGAGATTCAACAACAAAAGAGTGGCAAATAGATATGATCAAGAGAACTTGAGAGTGTATTAGCTCCTATGGAGTGATCAATATTGCAGCCTATAGTATTAATAGGGTGTCATGTAAGTTGATTTCCATTCAAGTTATCTTCTTGATTGGAACTATAAAAGTAACGTGTTTTCATAACATTCGTGGGAGAGTGTTATTTTAAGACATTGAGTTATCATTTTTGGGAAATTCACTCATGTCTGAAGGATTCAGCAAGATTCATTGATGTTGTTGGTTAGCAGTCACATCCAAGAAACATAAGTTTAATGAGACCACATGAAAATTATTGTGGAGCAATTAGTTGAGATATCAAAAATATTATCAGAGTGTAATGAGATAATTGTTGAAACTATCTTCATTCAGGTTGACGCATAGTCAAAATACCAGAGCTAAATAAGGCAATGAGGAGATATACTAGACCATGTAGATCTGTGATTTCATCCATTCGCATGTTATACCTCAAAATGGATGTTTAGGTATTGGATAAGATGAAGATCCCAATAGTTTTGAGCAAGTTATAAATAATGAAATTACTTTTGAGTGGTTACCAATCATAAATGATGAGTTGTTGTTTATGAACATCAACGAGATTTGATATTTTATGATCTTGTCATGAGCGGTGTACTCAAAGGCTCAAAATGGATATATAAGAAAATATGTGATTCCAGTAGGAGAATTGATTGCTAGAAAGTAAAACTTGTAGCGAAATAGAATCACACAAAGAGAATGAAAAGTATAGACTTCAAATCTTGGAAGTCTTAGTTGTGCATTTTATTTTGAAATTGCATCAGATAGATGTAAAGATTGTTTTGATCAAAGAAAATCTGGAAGAAGGTGTTTATAGGCTTTACCCATAAGATTTAGAGAAAAAGGAGAAATAAAATCTATTTTGTAAACTTATAAAGTCAATATGTGGATTAAGCAAGCATCCAGGTAGTGGTACCTGAAGTTTGACAGAGTTGTATCTCCTTTCAACTTTGTTGAGATTGTCATTGATCATTATGTATATATAAAGGTCAGTGGGAGTGGATTCATTTCCTAGTCATATGTGTTATTGGTTTATCACTGACCAGCAGTGACATGGTTTACTAGTTGAAACCAAAGTTTCAATGTCTGATAAATTCGAGATGAAGAATGTGTGAGTAAGTACATTTGTACTTGACATTGAGTTTTCTCGTGACAGGAAAAATGAAACTCTGGGTTTGTCTCAAGGGATATACGTTATTCGTGTTCTCGAATGATTGAATATACATGCATAACAGTTAAGTTGCAGATGCTTAAATCAGTAAAGGAGACAAATTGACAGAGTTATGTTCAAGAAATGATATTGAGAGAGTGCATCTGAAGTACAGAGCTTGGTGTATGCTCAAGATTATGTTTATTCTCACATAACCTTTGTTTAGAATGTTTTGAGACATTTTTAGTTGGATGTTGGTATAGCTCACTGAACAACGGGAATAGAAGATCATGCGGTACTTGCAGAGGACCAAGGATTATCTATTCATTTGTGGTAGTAGTGACACTCTTGGCTATTGTGATGTAGTATTTGGTGATTGCATTGATGGCATGAATTCCATCTCAGATTTTTTGTTATGATGGTAGATGTACCCTTTGGGGAAAAATGTAAAGAAGTTTATCTATGCATCACCCTCTTGGTAAGGTAGATTTTATAACTATATACAAAGCTAATAAGTAACATATCTGATTGAAGAGTTGTCTTTCAGACCTGGAAGATTGTAAGTTTTACTTAGGTCTATTGAGATGTGTTGTGACAGCAGTTCAGCTGTATTGTTTTCAAAAAAAAATGTGAAATCTAGTAATTCAAAGCATAATGGAGATCGGATTTCAAATCTCTTTAGGTGAAAGAAAAAGGTCAAAGAAATTATATCATTGTAGAACATATTCGATGAACAACTTGATTGTAGATTATCTGACAAAGGTTTTATCAATGGGAGTCTTCAAGGGACGGTATGTTTAATATAGAAATGGTTAATTCATTAAATGTGCTTGGTTAGTGGGAGACTTTTCTCACATTGATAATGATTTATTTCATTATGTTTATTTACATTGCCTATGATTTTGATACAGATATTTATTACCATGGTTATTTTTATTTCACCATTCATTTATTGCTATGTTGCATATTCATTGACATGTCATTGACAATGGCGGTATTTAGCCAAATGAACGGAGGCGGTATTTAGCCATAGTTCACTGCGATGTGCCAAAGTACGATATTGACCAAAATGGTATGTGGCGGTTTGCTACGGTCAATATCAAGATTTATTACCTCTGAGGTTTTATTAAGGCAATTAGATCGAAGGTTATTCGATCTGGACCCACATGAAATAATATTTTCATGTATACATGTCTCTAGGCGATTTATGTCATTAAGTAGACCTTTGTATGTAGCTGACAGAAGGTAGTACACCAGATGTGTTGGAGTATTTTCCGTTGTTGCTCAACATTGGTAGGCTTGATGAGTGGATCAAAGTTTGATGACGGTTTATTATGTAATAGGATTTCATGGCCACACTTTTCGACGATGGTTTTGTAATTAATCTAACCCAAGTGGGAGATTGTTAGATTCCTGTTGTGTGAGCTTGATCAATTACCTAACCAGTTGTTAAGTGGGAGTTCAATTACTGGTTTGACCGGTTCAGGTCTGGTTCGTCACTGGTTAGAGATTACTAACGCGGTCCACTGTGGGAATGGTTTTGGGTTAGGGATAGTATTATAAATACTATAGTTAGGGTCCCCGCAGACTGTGGAAGACTCTAATCGAAGCATTCAAGCTATAGGAAACGGTTAGAAATCAATCTACAGTAAATGGTATGTGTTTTATCATCTCTTTTATTGCTTATTGTATTCTAGTAATCTCTGTGGTGGATTCGTCAAGGTTTATGAAAAATCCCATTGGAAAATCCTAACTTGCATTAAAAATTCTAATATAGCTCACCCATATTTGACATGTATGGGTGTGACTTTAGATGGGGAAAGGCAGAGGCTGTTCGAAGCGGGTCTGCAAATAAGTTCGATGGAAAAGTATATTTATACCCAGGACGTGAAGGAGGAGGAAGTGTGGATTTGGAGGTGAGTCTTCCGGCAGAGTCTATGAGTGCATTTGAGTCCGACCCTGAGTTTATGGATTCAGTGTCGCCTTCCAGACACCACCAAATGCACTAACCAAATATCAAGTAGTAGTGCTTCGTAATTTGACTTCATCCTGTGCTGTTTATGTGATTTTTTTTTTTTTTCAAGAGCTGTAAGATTCTCGCTCGCTTGGATATGTATTCCTTTTTTATAATTATTTTTTTTCTGAAGTGCATAGATTATTGGGTAATTGACTCATACCGGACAACCTTCCCCTTGGTTCAACCGGAAGCTATATCAATTCCCCTTCTCTTATCTCTCTCGTCTTCTAAGACACTAATACACCATTCAATGCTCCATTAAAGTCTTTTTTGCTATACTCATAAATCTCTATGACTGCCCAACATTAATTTTCAATAAACTTCTTGATAGATGGTGGAAAAAAATCAACATATAAAACACCATGAACTCCCTTTTAGAGCTCCTGAAAACTCCCACAACCTCCATCAAATGCCCACAACAAATTTCGAACACTCTTAACACTCATCAATATTGGTGCCTCAACGGAGTTATGGAAGGGAAAGAAAGGATTCAAAACATTAAAAACAAACCAAAACACATCCAAAGACCTTTTCTGCCCAAAACCCCTACTGGTTTACATTTCTTCGTCCCCAAATCACTCCCAAACCATAAAGGGTTCAAAAACAAAGAGAACCCACTTGGAATTGTCCGATTTGGATCTAAAATGAGCAAAGTTATGTTCATTTTATGATCGACTTCTAAAAACGTATCGAATAGAATCTTCTGCAGGCTTCTCGTAGAAGCGCGCAACCCTATATCAAACCATTGAGATAATGTGACAAACGACGCTTCACAGTCTGCTTGTTAGATCCGTTTTCGATATCCGATTGGGCGGCTCAGTCCTGTTAGCTATTAGCCGTTGGATCTTGTACTAACTTTGGGAGAGAGTATGTCCATTCGAACTCTACGTACCGTCAAATCCATGAGGAATAGACCTGATCCTTTAGATCGGGATCATGGTGGAGGCGAATGGCACATGCGCCACATTGGATGAGGTTATGATACTATGTATCTCGGATCACGGAATATTGGTGTGCCAACCAATCAAAATCCTTTTAAGCAGCCTTTTCTTTCGACCGTCCGATCAGGATTTTGATGGCATGGCACATTATGGGACGTTCGATCGAAATATTCCTGAACTTTCTGACAGTACAAAAAGCCCCTCCAACTTTTTAAAATTATAAAAAGTCCCTTTATAATTACATTTCAGTGTTTATAATGTTTCATAATTACCCAAAGACCCCTGAAAGGTATTTATGTAACCACCCCTATTCATTCTGAAATTTCAAACAAACCCTATCAAAAAAAAATAAAAAAAATAAATAAAGATCTTTCCAAAAAAAAAATTTCATTCTTTTTCACACATTGAAACACTAACAATTATAATTCCTTCATCAACATGGGAATTAAGTGATTCTAATTGTTTTGCGAGGACTCAACAATTTAATCTTTGCAATAAAGTGTTTCCCATGAAAATTTTGTGAGACTTACCAAAAATAGCTTAAAAGTTAAAACTTTAGAATAAACTTTAGAATTCGGATCCAAAACTTTTCGTACTGAAACTTCTACATACTTTCAACCACTTCAGTGTGGCTTAGAAACCTACTGAACTTATCTAGAGCTCGATTGAATCAACTTCCCCCACCCTTGAGAAACAATAAACGTAAACAAAATCTATTTTCAATGACCATAGTAGAAAAATGTGAGGAACCGGAAAAACACATGGGCAAATGATCGCAAGAGTTAAAACAAAACAAAATAGCACTTAAAGGAAGTAAAAATCACAAATAATAATAATAATAATAATAATAATAATAATAATTGATGTCCATGAGTAAGCCAAGGCATTAGCATACATATGCAAAGGGGAATCATTATCATCAAAGGAAATCTGATTCTTACGTGTTTCACAAAATTCCAAAACCCTAGTTGAAGACGATGCAGAAACTCGAATTGCAACCTTCAAAACTTGTAAAGGGTCACTACTTAGAGAGACTTGAAAAAAAAAATACCCAACCGAACCGTGATAACCCAAACTAGGGTTTGGAAACAAAAGAAATTGAAGAGAAGGTTAGATGTAGAGGGATAGAGAAGTAATGACATAGAGAGCCGAGAGGAAGAAATGCAGGGGGAAGAAATGAAAGGGAACGAGAAGCAAATAAACAGCAGATGAGACAACGAGAGAAGAGAGATCTTTCATTCCTAATGCGAGGAAAGAAGCTGCGCAGTCAAGTGAGATAACCGAACGGAAAGCATGCAGGGGGAACAAATGAAAGAGAACAAGAAAGTATGGTAGTAGGAGAGATTGAGAGTGAAGGTCGCATGGGGAATGGGGAAATGGGGAATGGGGATAGGCTAGGAAGTAAAATAGTGAAATAGCGGGGATTTGTTTTTTCGTGTAAAAGAAATCCTACAGCAGCATTTTCTATAAATCGTCGCAATACACACCTATAACTGGGAGCCAAATAGTCTCCTCCCAGGGATTCGGGAGAAGAAACGGCTCCCACTAGTCGATGCCCGACATGTGACCGTCAACTGGATCCCAGCCCTCATCGGAGCCGATAAGATGAGCAGACAGGGGACGTTGGCTTATGCACAAGCTTAGATGGAGGGCTCGGATCCAGCCGACCATGTGTTGGGCATTGGCTGGTGGGAGCCTCGTCTCCTCCCGAACCCCTGGGAGGAGACGATTTGAATTCCTATAACTATGTATTTTCAGAAGCAACCGAAAATAAACCTATGTGATAGCTATTTATAGCCAAACTGCCGTTGCTGGCCCAAATTCTTGTAGTGCCAGAAGGCTTCGGTTGGTTTCAGCTGGGCTTAATCAATTTTCACTAACACCTAGCACTGTGGTTGCTTGTTTACCTAATTGGTCCCTCGTCTGCAAAACATGGACATGTTTATATTCGATCCGATTGATCTTGATCCCTAATCAGTATGATACTAATTAATTAGGATAATAGGTCTGTAAATGAGTTATAACAGACTCCTTCCAAATTATAAATAAAAAGAGAAAGAGATAAAGACAGATATCGAATATCAAAAAGAGTATTAATCTAAATACATGAATAATTAAGAGTTGAAGTTCGAGTTCAAATAACATTACATAAAATCATAACTATTGCCAATGCTTAAATTCATCGTAAATCGCCGCCTAATGTGAAGGGGTTAGAGTGATATGGTGCTTCTTTGGTTTACTGCATAGTGTCTTAAAGCATTAACAATATATATGATTCATTTGGTCGGTTAGGTTGGATTATACCCTTGCATCATGAATGCCTATTGTTTAATAATCGATCTGCGCCTAAACCCAACACGTTTAATAATTTGGCTAGTCTGGTCTCAAGCATCATTGGCCGGGCTTGGTCAGGCTAGTTAGTGTGAGTACGAAATTCACACCCTTAACTTGCGCTGTCTATTTGCAATGAGAGTAAATAAAATAAGGAAAGTTTGGTTTGGTTGGTTTGTCCCTCAACTAAAGAAGGGGCGTCTTTCTATCATACGTCAGCTATAGTTAAGGTCTTTCTTGACATTGATCTTTTCAACACATACTCATTAAGCCATCATGGGAACCACAACTATAGAAGACAATATTGGTATTTGAGATGGAAAAGATTTTCAGAATTTGTGTCGATCCGACGGCTTCGGTGTCAATAGTGGTTCCTATTAAAAAGGATTGGTGTCAATAAGAATATTTATGGGAAATTGGAAGTTTGGTGGGACCTCCATGGGAAAAGAATAAGGGACAAGATATGATATTTTCAATAGGTGCCGGTAAAGATGTTAAAAATGAATTGAAACTGTAAATTAAAATCAAATCAAACTGTTTAAATTAAAATTGTGAAACCTATTATTAAATGGTTTTACTTTAAAAAATAAAATCACTTAAACCAACTATTTTGATCTGTTCAAAACTTATTAAACCTCTACTTTAATATATTTAATATATTGAAGGTCTATTTATAAAAATAAATTTTAGTTTAAAACTTTCTACATGGCTTCATTCTAAATTATAAACATAGTTTCACGTGAATAAAATTATTTTAATACTTTTTTTCTCCTCTCTCTCATCTTCCGTGTATCTAATTCTTTTCCTTTCTCTTTTGATAATGAAACCCATTAAAAACCAAATAATTGAAAATGATTAATAATCTATTTTAATAAATATTTTCAAACTGTTTAATTAATAAACGATTCGATTTTGATTTTGCCATTGTCCTGAACACTGAATCGAAACCGATCCACATTCACACCGTTTAACTTTAACATCATTAGGTGCAGGATAATTCCTGATTGGCAGACTTTTATATATATATATATATATATATATATATATATATATATATATATATATATATATATATATATATATATATATATATATATATATAACACTTGGCAAGTTGAGTGATCGTCAGGGAAGACATTTGTCGGACTCTCTGTCATTGAGTGGAAGAGCATCTTAAGAAAAAAACATGTCTTTCTCCAAATCCTCTCCTACGGCAGGAGGGTCCTGCGGTTGATCCAAAGGGTCGGGGATCAATCGGCCTGCCTACCAATACATGGGGAGGTGGGCCGGCTGAAATCCCGCCCTTGGCAGGCGGCAGGTCAGCAAGAGACTATTTGGTTACTGCGTGTAACAATTCAACAAGTGAGAGAACATTCGACAGCTAGACAATGAGAAGTTAGGCAAACAATGCTATTCAATGAACTATGTCGTCAATTTTACAGTCTAAAAAATGAAATCAAATCGTGTATTGAAATCAAATTGAATTATATAAATTGGCTATTATTAAATGGTTTGATTTTAGTTTCAGAAATGAAACTGTTTAGTTAAACGGTTTAATTCTAGTCTTAAAAATAAAACCATTTAAACCGATTATTTAGAACTGTTAAAATTGATTAAATTTTTTCTATAATCCTTTAATTCTAAATGTTTATAGAAATAAATTATATTTTAATACTTTTCACATGGCATATTTATAAATTTTAAATTCACTTTCAAATATAATTAAAATTATTTTATTGATTTTCCCTTTATTTTGTTCTTAACTTTCTTCCTTTCTCTTTCAGTAATGAAAAAATTTAAAAATCGAAAAATCAAAAATTGATAAATAATCAATTTTGATAAGCATTCTGAAACTGTATAATAAATGGTTCGATTTTGATTTTATTCATTACACACCAAACTGAAACCGAACTACACTGTTGAACCAAAACCGTACCATTTCACCATTTCACACCCTTAGTCATTATGATGATTAAATAACATTTTAATTGCAAATGAGATTTGGGAATATATCGGAACCAGATTCTCTAGAATAGAAATCCTCTCCTACGTCAGTTCCGATTGCCAAGTGATCCGACAGCTGGAGTGAATTATTCGATGGTTGGAGTAAATCGGATTCCTTGGAGACATTCGTCCAATACACTCCACCAACAGATCATTCCTACAGAGGATCTTACGTTACGCCCCTCTGATGCCATTTGAAGATGTCAATTTGAAGTTGGATATTAATATTATAAACTCTAAATATAATAAGATATACGTCCATATACATGTTAGGTGAACCGTAGTCATCAGATTACGATTGAAAAGACAGAAGGAAGATAGTTTTTTCTACCGTAGCTTAGCATGACCTCATTCCGGAGCAAAAAAATCTTCTCCCGCTCAATTGCGGGATTTCAATCGATCCACTTTCTCATGTATTAATAGGCGGATCGACTGATCCCCAACTCTTGGATCAACGGCAAAAACCTCCACCGCAGGAGAGGATTTCAGTCCCATTCCGGATTGAAATCCTCTCCTACCATTGGAGGATTCTGAGCATCTTCTCACCCTTTTTCTTTTGTCTAGAAATTTCATTTTGAACACGATAACTTTCTTCCTTATCATAAAGGGCAAAAAAAGAATCTATTTATACCATTCGATTACTTGGAATATTAATATTCTCCTTCCTAGCTCTCGGTCTTCTATCATTCATCCAGCACTGTAGCTTCAGCTACTCTGCTTGGGGAGTTGAATTGTAGTTGCAGAAACAGAGTAACTGGTCTTATAGAAGGGAACCTGAGCATGGTCTCTCTCTCTCTCTCTCTCTCTCTCTCTCTCTCTCTATTATTAGGTGAAAACGAGTGAATATCAATAAACCCAGTAATGGTGAGTCATCCGGAAGTTCGGCACATCTCAAGATGCTCCATCAAACCAGAGTTCGTTTCAGAGGAATCAAAACAGCGTTTCCACTTGACCCCATGGGATCTTTCCCTGCTCTCCGCACACTACATCCAAACAGGCCTTCTCTTTTCCAAACCTATCGCAACCAACGATCCTTCCATTACCATCATCGACAACCTTAAGGATTCTCTTTCCCGCACCCTCGTCCAATTCCTCCCCCTGGCCGGTCACCTCGTCACCCATAAACAAGAAGACCCACCTTCTTACTCCATTTCAATTTCTCTGGATTGTAAAAACACCCCAGGAGTGGAATTTATGCACGCCGTTGCAGATGTGACCACGTCTGACATCCTCTCCCCCATTGACGTTCCCCCCATCGTCCAATCCTTCTTTCCGCTAGACAAAGCTGTCAACCACGATGGCCACACCTTACCTTTGCTGGCCGTTCAGGTGACGGAAATACTGGACGGAATCTTCATCGCATGCTCCTTCAACCATGTTGTCGGCGATGGCGTCTCCTACTGGAATTTCTTCAATGCATGGGCCGAGATATGCAGGACGATCAACGGAAAGCAAGATCACATCTCGTGCCCACCAATCCTCCAACGCTGGTTCCTAGATGGCCATGGCCCCATCATCAACTTACCTTTCTCTCACCATGATGAATTCATTGACAGATACCGACCACCCGTGGTGCTCAGAGAGAGGTACTTCCATTTTTCGTCACAATCCATTGCGAGGCTTAAAGCTAAGGCCAATACAGAGGACAACACCAGCACCATATCCTCCTTTCAGGCCTTGTCTGCACTTGTCTGGCGATGTGTGACACGGTCCCGCCGTCGTCTATCGAGTCACCAGAAAACGAGTTGCAGATTTGCCATCAATAATAGATCAAGATTGAATCCACCATTATCCCCGGACTACTTTGGCAACTGCGTCCAGCCTGCTGGCGCAGACGCCACAGTTGGAGAAGTGCTGAACCATGGATTTGGGTGGGCAGCACGGCTATTGCACGATGCTGTGAGTGGCCACTCTGACAGTAAGGTGCGGGAGTCGCTAGAGGCATGGATGAGGAGTCCTCTCATTTACCAGTTTCGCAAACACTTCGATCCCAGCAGTATCATGATGGGGTGTTCACCCAGATTCAACATGTACGGGTGCGACTTTGGATGGGGAAAGGCAGAGGCTGTTCGAAGCGGGTCTGCAAATAAGTTCGATGGGAAAGTATCTTTATACCCAGGACGGGAAGGAGGAGGCAGTGTTGATTTGGAGGTGAATCTACCGGCAGAGTCCATGACTGCACTCGAGTCCGACCCAGAGTTTATGGATGCAGTGTCGCCTTCCCAACACCAAACGCACTAACCAAAATCAGCTAGTCATGCGTGCTTCGTAATTTGACTCCTGTTTTTTTTCTTGTCATCCAAACATAGTATAACAGATTTGTGAACCCATTGAAAAAGAAATAGATTGATTTTAAAGGTTCGAAGTCGGCTTTCCTCCTCTGTGATACGGATCAGAGGAATACAACTCCAAGGAAGATGAGGTGGCATTTTTTAGTGATGTGGCATGATTGATCTCATTGACAGCTCATAGTTTAGTTAGTATAAATAGAATCATTTGTTTGGAGAATGTAGACAAGATTTGTAATAGTAATTCCTTCTTCCTCTTCAGTCTCCAAACGATTCTGTTCTTCTTTTTGGAGTTTCTGCCCTTGAACTCGAATCAGGTATAATCTGATCCATAAGTTGGATCAATTGGTGCTTTCACTGAGAGATTTTTGTTGATCTTTTGGAGATTCAACCATGGCCGACGAAATTCAAGTGCGACAATCTAATATCACCATGGAGATGATATCTGCACAATTGGAGAATCTGCAGCAACAGTTTAGAAAGGATTTGATGTCGATAGTTGATCTGTTGCAGCAAAATCTGGAAAAATTAACGGCAAAAAATGGAGGCCAACAGAAAAATTTCCACGCGTTCACGATGGGACTTCGTCTTCCCTCGTTTCATTGCCTAAGAAGAGAAGCGATGTCGTCTCTTTACTGCAAGAACAGTTGGAACCGATTTCTTACTTTCCGGCGATTGTTTACGATCTTCCGCCACATTCGGTCTCCTGCTGTGTTATAGACGTCACGCTTCATTCGGAAGTATCTACAGATGAAGTTAACTCTCAAATCTCTCTAGTTCCTGAAAATGAGATTTGAGCAGAAATATCAAAAAGAAAAGCATGAAGCAGATTAGGAAGAAGAGGAAATTGAAGGCGTTGGCCAGTCCACAACGCCTCATATGACCTGGAAGTCTATCAGACTGGATTTTCTGCGAATTGCAGGCGGAGATCCCACCGATTGGCTATTTAAGAAGCATCTTTGATTGCAACTTCTTGTACAAGCAGTCGTTGATTATCAAGTACAGTTCGAAGAGCTTTCCAGCAAGATCTCTGGATTATCTGAGCAATTTTTGAAAATCATTTTCATATCGTGTCACAAATCGGAAATTCACCATAAGGTTTTCACACAACAACCGATGAGTTTCCGTCACGCCATTGGACTTGCTAGACTTCAAGAAGATTAGTTGAATGGAATGCCATTCGACAGAGGCAAATTATTCCTGAGCAGAAGGACACTGATCTCTTCCCTCCCAAGGCCAATCAACAACGACAACGAGGATTTATTCACTCTGCAATTTTTGTTTTTCCAGCATGATCTTCTCACTATTCCAGCATAACCTCTATTTTTTCGATCTGGTTATTCCGGCAGTAATTCACCAGATCAGACCTTCTTCAATGGCATGAACGTTGATGCGATCGTTCCCTACAGTATTATTCTTTGTCCCATCCATTTCTTTCCGGCGTCATATCTAATACAATCGGCTTCTTCCATACCCGACTTTCTTGGCTCCTAATCAGTAGAGAGGTTCCATTTGATTTAGTTTCCAGGCTCCATTTCTAATTATGGTTTTGTTTTTGGTGAGAGCTCATTTCAAATTGTTTTTCCGACTCTAAAGGATCATTAGTTTGATGTTCAAATTGGTTTTCCGAATCTGCGAAATCGTTCTTGAGGAACTCCGTCGTTCTTACCTTTGATGAAATTATGCGATCACCTCTAAAACCTTCCGATGAGTTTGTTCTTATGAATTCTATTTTGTTAAACTCTCCGGTCAAATTTCATGCGCACATTTTGGAGATTTTCGGACTGGTCACTGATTTTGAGCAACTCCAAAGTTCTGCCAGCACGGAAAGTGTTTGATAAAATTCCTACACCAAATACAGTTTCTTAGAATACCATGCGGAAGTTGTCCCCGGGATAGAGAAAGGGCTAGTGATCCATGAGCCTAATGGACCAACTCAATATTCACAATTTAAACATCCCTATATTCCTGCAACTGTAAAAAAAATCTTCAACATGAATTCAAGTTTCCTGACAGAGTGATATATGGGCTGGGACCTTTGAGAACTACTTCCGTGACACTTCCAGCACTGATTATCCAGAAAAGTTGCCTGCGGATTTGGTTTGATGATATACCAGAACTCAGATTGAAACCTGTTTCGGCCCTGATCCATTTTGGAGGCCCACCAAGCTGACTAGACCTGCAAGACAAGCAAAGACAAAGGGAGGAGGCGGGCCTGTGGCCCTAGGTCCACTCCGATGCCAAAATTAGGGCTCTGTGAACAATTGATGGGTTCGGTGTCGAACCCACAACGATATTTAAGTGTAAGTGGGGTAAGTAAGAGATTCTCCGTCTCAGGTGTCAGAGCGAGAATCTCAAGGATGAGTAATGAGTAATAAATGTTCTAGTACCTGAATTCTCGGGATTTGTCCTATTTATAGTGAATAGTGCATTTTCCTTAAATACCGCTTTTGCCCTTTGCTTCTGTGTTTGGGTTTGTGAAGAGACTTTTTTATATCCAATCGAGAACATCCATGTGGCTTGTTGGTCGAGTCCTACGTGTCGTGGTTCTATTGACAGCGTGGCAGAATTCCCCAACACTTGCCTCGTTGTCCTACTGAATCTGTAGGGTTCGGCTGAGCAAAGAAGAAGGATGGAAATTCCCCCCAATAACTTGCTTCGTTGTTTTGTTGAATCCGTAAGGTTCGACTGTGCATAGGTTCTTGCCAATATGGATCAGCTGTTGTCACGTTATTCTCTGTGTGGGAGATCGATGCCGATGTTGAATTTGGGGGTGTGCAAGATGTGTTGATGTCAAGTTGGGGATGAGGGTACTGATGTGGGAACTGCGGCCAAATCATATTGGCTAATTTCCACATGTCTACCAAGGTGATCACGGGATTGTCACGTGACCTCTCTGCCGTTGTTGATCCGATGTGAAGGAACCGATATGACTGGATCGATGTGGCTAGATCGATGTGATGGGGCCGATGTGAATGGACCGAGTTGGGCGCCGCGACCAATACACATCAGTCGAATTGAGAAGGTACTCCGATGTGATCACGGGAATATCACGTGACTCATGTAGCGGTGGTGATCCGATGTGACTGGACCGATGTGACTAGACCGATGTGAATGGACCGAGTTGGGCGCCACGGCCAATACACATCAGTCGTACTGAGAAGGTACTCCGATGTGATCATGGGAATATCACATGACTCATGCAGCGGTGGTGATCCGATGTGACTGGACCGATGTGACGGGGCTGATGTGAATGGACCAAGTTGGGCGCCGCGACCAATACACATCGATCGAACTGAGAAGGTACTTTGATGTGATCACGGGAATATCACGTGATTCATGCAATGGTGGTGATCCGATGTGACTGGACCGATGTGGGTACTATGACCAGTACATATCGGTTTATTTGAAGAATTTCACCGATGTGGTCACGGGATTGGCATGTGACCTATCCTCCTTCGAAAATCCCAAGTGATGGATCCGACGTGGGCACTGCGGCCAATACACCTCGGCTATTGTTTGTAGGAATCCACCGATGCGGTCACGGGATTATCACGTGACCCCTACTCTTTTGAAAATCCAAGACCGATGTGGGCACTGCGGCCAATACACATCAGTCAATTTGAAGAAATCCAATAATGTAGTCACGGGATTGGCACGTGACCTTTGCTCCTTCGAAAATCCAAGACCGATGTGGGCACTGCGGCCAATACACATCGGTTAATTTGAAGAAATCCACCGATGTAGTCACGGGAATGGCAGGTGACCTTTCCTTCTGTTGTATGCTGATGTAAAGGGGGCGATGTGGGCACCGCGGACAATATACATCGGTCCATTTTAAAGACTTTGTTGTTGTCATCGACAATCGGATTCGGATCCGGTTCCATATCTGGGCCGGGAACATGGATACCGCAAAGCGGGACCCGACTAACGGACCCGGGAGGCATCGTCGGTAATAAATGCACCGCTTCGACGTTCCTGTAGTGAGGTGCCACTTGGAGTGTTTGTTACTAGATTGCATATATAAAGGAGTGGTGGGGTATGGAGGGCCCTCATTCTGGAGAACTATTGCTCACGTAGCGAACGGAAGGCTCGGCTCTTTGACATCGGCTCTTCGACATCGGTTCTGCGACATCGGCGTTGTGACATCGGCCCTTCTTGTTTTCAGTAAGTGTTGCTTTCCCTTAACTGGTTTAGTCCATTTTCTTTGCCAATTGTTGGTAGTGGGAGGGATACCGATATGGAGGTAGATATCGAGACCGTGGGACCGTCGTCCTCCAACAGTAGTAGTAATTCCACTTCGTCTAGCAGCGGGTCTACTGGTAGCACATCATCACAAAGGGTGTCTACAGATCGGGTATCCGAGGGCGGTCCCGAGACGGAGTTAAGGACAAAGGAGTCCGTTGAACGAAGCAGGAGTCCGTCTCGGAACATCAGCAGAGCAGGAACTTAATCTGGCCTGTCTCAGCCATAATTATTGGCAGGGGTCTCGACACATGAATTAGGGTTCGAGGTCATTCTTGAGGCCCGAGAGGAGGCCGATGCCCCTCCGTAATTTGACGCGAGGGAAGAGGTTTATCTGCTGACCAAGGTTGAATTTGCCAGTCTTCGGAAGCGGTATCAAATACCTGTCGATGTGGAGATCCGGATGCCCGACCCAAGGGATAAGGCCTGCTGGAATCGTCGGTCAGAGCTTTGTGTGAACCTCGAGATGTTTAAGGCTAGTTTTCGTGTGCCAATACCGCGGTTGGTGGCCGAGATCTTGGAATATTATAAGGTTGCCCCAATCCAGTTGATGCCGAACTCGTGGAAGAACATGATAGCTTTCATACTATATTTTAGGAGTCTGAGGCAGAGGCCGACGCTGAACATGTTTCGGGCCATGTTCAGGTTCAACGACTATTACAAGTCGGGATGGTATTACTTTGCAAGGAAGCCGAACTTCGATGACATTTTGGCAGACAAACATACATCAATCAAACTTTGGAAGAATAAATTCTTCTACATCCGGGGCGAGAATGTGGCGTTGGAGAACGTATGGATAAAATTGGATGCGGAAATGCTAAATACCGATGTGCCCTGTTGCCAGAAGAGTCCGAGCTGCTGCGGCGTGCTCGTCAGTTAGAGGGGACTCCCATCCGTGTTGCCGACCTGAGAAACCCCTTACTTTTATATGAGAACAGACTGCGTGAGTATTTTCCTTGACATAGCGTGTGCTAATATCGACCTACTAACTCCTGGCTGATTATGTTTTTGTATGTTGTAGTGATATTGTCGAAGGAATATTTAATGGAGCTGCGGAGGAAGGAGTCCGCCAAAGAACGGGAGGCCGAGGCGAAGAGGTCCCAGGATGACCAAGGGAAACGGACAACGCCGGATAGGCAGACTGGTGAGGTGGACACGGTGCAGAAAACGCTGAAAAGATCATGTAAGACATCTCCTGATTCTGCTTTGGCCGATGCAGCCCGTATCTATGCCATGCCCCTGATCCCTCGGTATCGTGTTCTTGAATTTTCAGGAAAGGGAGCCGCTGTCACTGCCACCGAGGCGGTCCTTGCGCTTGCGGAATCGGCTGGGACAGGAAGGGATAGGAATGCCACTCCTCAACGCTCCCAACAGCAGTCCGCGCCCCCATCCATCAAACCGAGGGAGTACTTGGGGCAAGGGGGGATATGAGTGAGTTTTGTCGCATTCCTCTCATGGGCCCCTTGCCCAGGAGGAAGACGGGGGACGAGCAGGTATTCCGTCTCGACTAGGCCTTGACTGATGATGATACGGCCATGGGCGATATCGTGCCACTCGTGAGCTGATGAAGGGGGCCATTTTGCCTCGAGACTGGGAGTTGGTGCAGGACCTACCAACACCGTCCCTGATATCAGGCGTCGATACCCTTGCAGCATCGTTAAGTTAGTGACCTTGCCTCTTTGGCCTTTGGTTGGCCTTACGGCTTGCTACCTTGCTTAATATATATATTTTTTTTCTTTTCTTTGGTGCAGCTCGGGGTGTACATGGAGACTCTGAAGCAGCGCGTCGAGAAAACGGCGAAGGACTTGAGCGAGACGGATCGCAAGTTGCATCAGGTTGAGGAGCAGAGGGAGGATGCCAGGATGAAGCTTCGCTCCAAGGAATGGGAGTTCACTTCTGTGACCGCTGAGAATGCTCAACTCCGAGCCGAGGTGGAGACACTGCACGAGGAGAGAGTTCGCCATCAGGAGGCGGAGAAGGCGAGTAAGGAGCGGATTTCCAAGTTGCGGTCTATCGCTGAAACCTCCAAAGATCGAGGGACTAGCTTTAAGGAGGCATTCCTGAAAGCTCGATCCATAGTTGCTGGGGCCGTCCGCCTATATCAGAAATCGGAGGCATTCAAGGAGTTGGTGGGAAGATGCTCTCTTCACAGCTTCACCCAGGGTGCTGAGGCGTTGAAGGAATATGTGGATGAAAAGGTGCCCGGAGTGGACTATGCTGATGCCGAATGCTTGAGGCCTGTCAATGTGTCGACGGAGATACCCGAGGTGGACGACGCAGAGATTCTTCGGCAGCTCGCAGAGGAATTTGATGGAGAGGATCCCCCCCTTCCCCTGATGGCGATGATGAGACTCCTTCTACCCCTCGGGCCGATACTGCCTCACCCACAGGTCTTCCCACACCCCCGGTGGTTCTCCTTCGCGTACTGCTGGCGAAGCTGGCAGTAGCGAGGTGGTTCACCAAGGAGAGAGCAGCTAGGGATCTGTCCATGTAACTATCATTTTTTTTATAGTACCGATGGGGCGCCTCAGTGTCTTTGCTGTAAGGGGTGTCCCTGCTTATGAATGTAAAACTGTTGTTTTTGAACTCTTTTATATACGAATGTATTTGTCTTTGACTGAATTCAAATTGTTCTCTTTTATTTTCTTGGACTTGAATTGTGTATGGCGTAAACTGGCATGACTGCCACTAGCCGATGGGCGATAGTCGAAATTAAGATTGGGGTTGTCTACCCTCCTTGGTGAAATACCGATGTGCCGTATGGGTCGTACTTTAGGTTGGTGCTCCTTCTACCCTCCTCGGCCAAATGTGTCAAAGTTAGTGAATTATTTTGGCCGCATGGGTCGCAATCGAGGCTGGAGCTCTGTCTACCCTCCTAGGCCAAATGTGTCCACAAGTTAGTGAACTCTTTTGGCCGCATGGGTCTCAATTTTGGTTGGAGCTCTGTCTATCCTCATCGGCCAAATGTGTCCACAAGTTAGTGAACTCTTTTGGCCGCATGGGTCTCAATTTGGGTCGGAGCTCTGTCTACCCTCCTCGGCCAAATGTGTCCACAAGTTAGTGAACTCTTTTGGCCGCATGGGTCTCAATTTAGGTCGGAGCTCTGTCTACCCTCTTCGGCCAAATGTGTCCACAAGTTAGTGAACTCTTTTGGCTGCATGGGTCTCAATTTAGGTCGGAGCCTGTCTACCCTCCTCAGCCAAATGTGTCCACAAGTTAGTGAACTCTTTTGGTCGCTGGGTCTCAATTTAGGTTGGAGCTTTGTCCACCGTTCTTTATTTCTTGTATTGTGACGTCAGTATGGAGACAGTAATGGAAGCCAAATGACACTTTCCTTGACTTGAAATGATTGCCGCAATGGCCAGGTTACATCATTGGAAAAAGCTACTGGTAAAATGGGCGGAGGTGCTCCGCATTCCATGCTCGAGGTAAGGCTTGGCCGTCCATGTCGACTAGATGGTAAGCACTGCTCCGTAGTGTCTGCGTAACTTGATAGGGTCCTTCCAAGTTGGGAGCTAATTTTCCCTGATTGGTGGGGTCGGAGGCGATGGTCCTTCGGAGAACAAGGTCTCCGACCTTGAATGATCGTTGATGCACCTTCTTGTTGTAATGTCGGACAACTTGTTGTTAGTGAGCAGCTATCCGGATTTGGGCCTGATCTCTTGTTTCCTCTAGGAGGTCCAAGTTTGTGCGCAACCCTTTTTCATTGGAGGCAGGGTCATAGTTTGTGATCCTATGTGAGGGGATCCTTACCTCCAGGGGGACAACTGCTTCAGTGCTGAAGGCCAACCTGAATGGCGTTTCTCCTGTGGCCGTTTTGGGGGTTGTTCGATCTGCCCACAAAATGTATAGCAGCTCGTCTAACCACTGACCCTTGACACCCTCCAATCAGAATTTGATTCCTTTGAGAAAAATCTTGTTTTTAGACTCTGTTTGTCCGCTGGTCTGGGGGTGTTTCACCCCGCCTCGCCGATGGTCAATCTGGTGTTTTTCACAGAATGTAAAGTATGCCCTGTTATCAAATTGCTTGCCATTGTTGGTGATGAGCACCCACAGAACACCATAGAGATAGACAACAAATTTTTTGAAAAATTCACGGATTGTGCTCTCCGATATGTTGGATACTGCCTCCGCCTCGGCCCATTTAGTAAAGTAATCCACTGCGACTATGACGAATTTCCTCTGATATCGAGCAGGGGGAAACGGACCCATGATGTCCATTCCCCAAGTGGCAAAGGGAATTGGGGCTGCTTCAATGGACCTCAGCGGGGCTGCTGGGAGGTGGGGAACTGGGGCATACATCTGGCACTTCCCACATTTTTTTACGTAGTCGATGCACTCCTTCTGCATCTTCGGCCAGTAATAGCCCTGACGCAATATTTTGTGAGCGAGGACTCTCCCTCCTTGATGTGCTCCGCAGATACCTTTGTGTACTTCCTGGATAGCCAACGCTGCTTCTGATGGACGCAAACACCGTAGCAGGGGGAACATAAAGGCTTTCTTGTACAGAATGTCTGCCTCCACCACGTAGTGGGTGGCCTTGGATTGTATCCGTCTGGCCTCCTTCCTGTCTTCCGGTAGGGTGCCCTCTCGAAGAAATGAATAGATCGGGTCAATCCACGACGGCTCTGATGCCGCTGGTAGTACCATTTTAGAGTTGGGATCCACCGATGAGTGTAACAAAGTTTCGATGTACACTGAGTGATCCAAATCTGACAAATCCGAAGTGGCCAGTTTTGACAGGGAATCCGCCAGTGTGTTTTGATCTCGAAGTACGTGGCACAGGGTAAAACTATCAAAAGCCGAAGCTGCCTCCTGTACTTTCCGCAAGTATGCGGCCATACTGACTTTCTTAGCCTCGTACTCCCCATTTACCTATCGTACCACCAACTGAGAGTCGCTGGATGCCTCGATCCTTTTAGCCATTACTGCCTTGCCCAGGCGTAGTCCGAGGATCAGGGCTTTGTACTCGGCTGCATTGTTAGACACTTGAAACATGAATCGAAGGGCATATCGAATATGAAATCCTTCGGGGCTGGTGAGTATGAAACCAGCACCGCACTGAGTCTTATTCGATGCTCCATCGACAAACAATGTCCAAGGTTGCGAAGTGCTTTCTTTGGCTTGGCTGTCTGCTGCTTCCTCTGCTTCTCAGGGGGGGGGGGATGACTCAATAAGAAAATCAGCCAAGGTTTGAGCCTTGATGGTCATGCGAGGCCTGTAACTGATATCGAATTCTCCCAATTCGACAGCCCAATTGATCACCAGGCCCGAGATGTCCGGTTTCGACAAAATTTTCTTCAGGGGCTGATCGGTTAGGACGGTAATGGAGTGCGCTTGGAAATATGGCCTGAGCTTTCGCACATGTGTTATCAATGCTAGAGCAACCTTCTCGATGAATTTGTACTGAGTTTCAGCCTCCAGCAAAATTTTACTGACATAATAAATTGGACGCTGGACGCCATCCACCTCTTTGATGAGCACAGCGCTTACCGCCTTCGAAGATACTGCTAAGTACAGCTCCAATGTGTCCCCTACTTCGGGCTTAACCAAGAGTGGAGGAGATGCTAAGTAAGCTTTTAATGCCTCAAACGCCTGCTGACATTCGGCAGTCTATTCAAAGGTCTTGTTGCCTTTAAGGGTATGGAAAAAGGGGAGGCACTTGTCCGCCGAACGAGACATGAATCGGCTTAGCGCAGCCACTCGTCCGATAAGCTCTTGCACTTCTTTCACCCTGGTCGGTGCTGGCATATTGAGGATCGTGGTAATTTTCGAGGGGTTCGCCTCAATGCCACGGCTGGATACCATGAATCTGAGGAACTTCCCAGAAGTGACTCCAAATGCACATTTGGCAGGGTTGAGGCGCATTCTGTGCTGTCGTAGCACTCCGAACGCCTCCTCCAGGTCCTTAACGTGATCCTTCCCGACCAGTCTTTTCACAAGCATGTCATCGACGTACACCTCTACATTCCTTCCGATCTGCTTTGCGAAGATTTTGTTCACCAGTCTTTGGTACGTGGCCCTAGCATTTTTAAGACCGAAGGGCATAACATCATAGCAAAAGAGGCCTCGGTTGGTGACAAAGGCAGTTTTCTCCGAGTCGACCGTGTGCATTTGGATCTGATTGTAACGAGTGTAGGCGTCCATGAAGCTTAACTGTGCATGTCCGGCTGTAGCATCGATGAGCTAATCGATCCGAGGAAGGGGGAAACTGTCTTTCGGGCATGCTTTGTTTAGGTTAGTGAAATGAATGCAAATTCGCCACTTGTCCCCTGCCTTTGGGACCATGACGATGTTTGCCAGCCATTCAGGATAATGGATTTCTCTGATAAATCCTGCCTCCAATAATTTCACTACTTCATCATCGATGAGATGCTGCCGAGCCCTTAAGAAATTTATTAGCTCTGTCCTCCGCGGCTCTGTGAGTGATGAGCCGATCTGGATCGTTCTATCTAGATTCTCCTCCACCAGAGGGACCTAGACGAGGTCCTCAGCGGGTGTCCCTCTTTGCTGCTTGGGATCATTGCGCAAGTCCTCGACATGCACCTGCAAAGCTTGGGCCGGTTTTTTATAATCTGTGAGCTCGGCTGAATAACATTTTCACGAAACGAGCTAGTCCGACCGGCACTCCCCTGCTCCTCTTGGTGTGGGGAATTTGATGACCAAATGGTATGGAGACGGGACCGACCTGAGCGCAATCATACCAGGCCTCCTCAGCAAAGCATTGTAAGACGATAGGACATCGACTACTAAGAAGTTCATCGTGACCCTTGATTCCCGAGGGTAAGTGCCAGCTCTGACTGGCAGCATGATAGATCCCTTTACTTTAACGAGGTCACCCGAGAAGCTGACCAAGGAATAATCTACAGGCAATAAACGCTCGGGTGGAATTTTCATGCACTGGAAGGCTTGCTAGTAGATGATATCAGCGGAGCTGCCTGTATCGACCATGATCTTGTGGTCATCGCTGTCCTCTATCCTCAGGGTGATAACAATGGTGTCTTCATGAGGCAGTTCGAGACTGCACAGATCTTCATCGCTGAATGTCAGAAAGTCTCCCGTGCGAGCCCTCTTACCGGGCCACTCAATAGATTTGACACTTCTTGCATAGGCCTTTCGAGCCTTGGCGGATGTATTGCCAGCGACGGGTCCCCCAGTAATAGTCATTGCCTTTCGTCCTTGCCTGGAGGGGTCATACATGGAATTGTCTACCATGGCCGAGGTGGCCGCCTCGGCCAAAGAGGGTCGATTAATTATTATATCTTCTTTTTGCACCAACCTGATCTCCGGTATTCTTGATGCACCCTTCGCCCTTAGCGGGTCGTGCCTTTGTCTTGCAGCTCCGACGGTACTCACATGATTACAGGGCAGTTCTACTGTCGGAGGTGAATCAAGAACATACAAAGGTGGCGGCGGACGAGTTTGGTCCTTGCGCTGCCGCGGTAGCCTAGGGTCGATTCTGAGTCGAGTCCTTCCTCTTGTTTCCAGAGAATTCAGTACCCTTCCCTGTTCATGCACTTGTGGAGGAGTTGGGCTAAGGGTAAGGGCGAACTGCCAACAGTTGACTCCGATGTCCCTATTCGCTGGGGTAGGTCCTCTCTCTCGCCTCTCGCCCTGCTGACGAGGCTGTTGCTCGGGACGCCTCTCTGCATACTGGGGCTCGATGGCCCTGTCTCTCCTTCGCTCCTCTCTGGGAGGATCTCTTCGATCTGCTCTTTCGTCTACCCTCCTGGGCTCTCTTCCTTCCGTCCTTCATGGTTCCCTTTTGGGAGTTCTCTCCCGTGGTGGGAGGGGTGGTCTTCTTCACTCTTCCCCTGATGTCGCAGGTACCCTTGGGGCATTGTGATCCACATATTGCTTATCCCCTTCGAATGAGGTCCTCGATCTCTGCCTGCAAGTTCCAACACTCATCGGTGGTATGACCAATGTCCCAATGGTACTGGCAGTACTTGTTCGGGTTTCTCCGCCGCGCTTCTGTTAAAATTTTCTGGGGCCTTTGGAGATAGCCGTCATTAGCGATGAGCATATAGACGTCTCCAAGGGGCCTGTTGAACGGTGTGTAATCACTGAACTTCTTTTGGATTAGGCCTCGAGCTCTAGCTTCCTCTTATTGACCTCTTGTGTTCTCCTGGACGTGTGAGGTCTTGCCTTTCGTCTGTTCGCTTGTTGGGAGTGTCGATTAAGCCCTTGCTGGCTTCGTAGATCTCGTTAGCGGTGGCAAACTTCTCACATCGAGCCAGGAGCTCTTGCAAGTCGGCCAGTTCTTTTTTAGCGAAGGAAAATCTAAGCTTTGGATCAGTGACCGCTGCTCTCAACGTAGCGAAATGAACCGCCTCATCTATGTCTTTCACCTGTAGAACCTCCAAGTTGAATCTGGCTAGGAAGGCCCGCAGGGTCTCATCAGACCTTTGTCTCATATTCATGAGGTGCGCGCTTGTCTTCCGCTGCACCCTACTTCCTTGGAAGTGCATTCTGAATAGCCTTCCCATGGTCTTGAAAGAGTCAATAGATCGCGGAGGCAAGTTGTTAAACCACATCCGGGCTGCGCCTTTCAAAGTAAGGGGAAAGGCCCTGCACATAATCGCATCTGGGTTCGCGTGGAGGACCATCGCACCCACAAAGTTGTTCAAATGATCAACTGGATCGGTGGACCCGTCGTAAGAATACATTGGCGGCATGCTGAACCGCTTGGGCAAGGGGACCCTCATAATGATATTGGTCAGAGGGTTGTCCGTAGAGTAATCCCTGTCTTCATCTGGGGTCACTTCTGCTTTTTCCCGTTTTGACCTTTCGGTGCAAGATTGCCAATTGGTCCGCTATCTTTGCGGCTACCTCCGGGTCCATGGGAGCACTTTGTTTATCTGTGCCCATGACGACCTCTGGTGCGTTACGTGTTGCAGAACCAAAAACTCTTCCAAGGCATCTTCGCCTCGCCCAAGTGCTGCTCTCGGCTGGGGGTCGAGCCTCTCTCGAACAGGTATCCTCCCATGTTGTGACGTTGATCCCGTTCCACTTATTTCTGGACCTGGGTGCGCGCTGGTCCCATTTCTGATGGGTCTAGCTCCGCTTTGCCCATGACAATCTCGAGGTGGATCTCTAGGGGGGTCAGCTTCCTTATGCGGGTCAGTTGGAGGAACGACGCCTATGGGTGGACGGGATGTAGCCTCAGCGACCGGGGGCTATAGCCCTTGTACAAATCTGGTTAACACCGCGAGCTGCTGTGCCACGGTCTCAAACTGTTTCATATGTGACGAATGCCTCATGCGCGGGCACTTGCTCGGCCACTCGCTTTCCTCTATCTCTGTTAGGTCTCGATTCCGACCTATCTCCATCTTCAGGGTTCATTCGCTGGTCAATCAGAGGGGGGTTTGGATTGACCATATGGCTTCGGGTTCTCCTCGGGCTCATAGCTTAAGATTTCTCTCTGGCTTTTATCTGTTGACGTCAAATCTCAAAGGGCCCCACGGTGGGCGTCAAACTGTTTCGGCCCTGATCCGTCTCGAAGGCCCACCAAGCTGACTAGACCTACAAGACAAGTAAAGACAAAGGGAGGAGGCGGGCCTGTGGCCCCGTGTCCACTCCGATGCCAAAGTTAGGGCTTTGTGAACAGTTGATGGGCTCAGTGTCGAGCCCACAACGATATTTAAGTGTAAGTGGGGTAAGTAAGGGATTCTCCGTCCCAAGTGTCAGAGCGAGAATCCCAAGGATGAGTAATGAGTGATAAATGTTCTAGTACCTGAATTCTCGGGATTTGCCCTATTTATAGTGAATAGAGTATTTTCCTTAAATACCGCTTTTGCCCTTTGCTCTTGTGTTCGGGTTTGTAAAGAGGCTTTCTTATATCCAATCGAGAACATCCACGTGGCTTGTTGGTCAAGTCCTACGTGTCGTGGTTCTATTGACAGCGTGGCAGAATTCCCCAACAAAACCTGATGTTTGAAGAGCCAAATCAGCCTACTCTGCACCTTGAGGACAAGGTGAATTTTAATGGAGGTGGGAATGATACGGATAAGACGAATACAAAGGAAGATGAGGTGACATTTTTTAGTGATGTGGCATGATTGATCTCATTGACAGCTCATAGTTTAGTTAGTATAAATAGAATCATTTGTTAGGAGAATGTAGACAAGATTTGTAATAGCAATTCCTTCTTCCTCTTTAGTTCCAAATGACTTTGTTCTTTCTTTAGAGTTTCCGTCCCTAAACTCAAATCAAGTACAATCCGATCCATAAGTTGGATCACTCTGCAACCTTTTTTACTTCTTCATTTTCTTCTCATGAATCGAAAAGAATAAAAAATAGATTCCAAATGATGCACACGAAACTAGGCAGCATGCTCCCTGATTTGCCAAAAATGATTTCCTTGAGGTGTTGACAAGGTATAGAAATCGTCTCCCGCCTGAGTTTGGGCGGGAGACTTGGCGGCCCGGATGGATGGCTGCCACCTGGATCTTGGGTGGATCCAAGCCCTCCATCCGAGCGGACACCCCTGTCGGCTCAGCTTGTTGGCTCGGGTGTCGGCTCGGATGGAGGGCTCGGATCCACTCGAGAGCCAGGTGGCGGCCATCCATCAGGGCCGCCAAGTCTCCCGCCCAAACTCAGGCGGGAGAGGATGTGGATCCGTTGACAAGGGAGAGTTTGCCGATGGTTTCGCATAGATCATCAACAGCTACGGCGATCGCCCTTATCAAAATTAAATGTTAAATTATTATTTTCACAATAGGTTTTTTTTTTCTTATGTCACAAGAAATAAATGTATTTAACCCCCAAAAAAAAATTAGATATATTCTGTCATACAAATAGATGAATATTCTATCATATGGATAAATGATGTGTCCATTCTTTCATGGTTTAAATTAGTAATTTATCAAATTTTAGATTCTAATTTATCTGTACCACCTCTAGACTTGGCCCAAATAAAACTACAACTGTAAAGTTCATAACAATTACAGGTGCACCCCATTGACAAATGGTGTTAAGTAAAGAAAATTTAATGTCAACTTTGCCCTTGTTGCATTTACAAAGCAATTAAAGATGAAATGATATTTTAAAGAAAAAAATTATTCAGACCTCCCCATGACATTCCGTTTACTACACGAACCTCCCCTGTCACTTATTGATTTATACATACCTTTCTCATAAGGTGAAACTTATAACACTTTAGTCCATTCCGTTAGGAAATGGACGGTAATTGCTGATGTAAACATACCTTTTTGTTTATTAAATACCAAAATAACCCTATCCTATTGAATTAAGAATACATCTCTCGTCAAATGTTATAGCCACAAAGACCAAATCCACCGGTAAGAAAGCTTTCAACCAGAGCTCTAATGGCGACTTACAAGTTAGGCAAGACCTCCCCCCTTTTTATTTATTTATTTATTTTTACATTGTTTCAACAGTTGTTGTATGTGCCCCTTCTTCTTTGTCTAAGAATCTGAGATAGAACTTTTGAAGAAAATATTGGATGCATCTTTGTTAAGTTGTAATAACTCATGCGTTTCTTAAGAATAGGCCATAGGATTTTGTTACGGTTGAAAAAATTGCCCATCGATCTGCGATTCGGATAACCTGCAATCACAGAGATGAGACAAAGGAATTGAGCGAGTAAGCCATGGGTACACTTCGATGCCTAAATCAGATTCTCAAGCAGTCAAGAGATAGCAGGAAGTTCTCTCCAATTTAGAAAGAGGGGAACGTAAAGAGAATTTGAGTGTGGAAGAGAAGAAATGAAGAGTGAGCATATGAGTGAGTGAATCTTACCCTAGGGGTTTGCCCTTTATTTATAGAAGAAGGCATGGAGGTACCGGGATTTTTGAAGGTTGTATGCCAATAGGACTACCAAGTGTTACACTGTGGGACGCCTAAGTCATAGACTCTGAATAGGAATGGGAGACTATAGCTAAGGAAGTCAAGTCAGTGGGAATAAAAGTGACAGGTGTCACTGTATTAGTGGTCGCCTGGCCGTGATAGTCAGCAACGTGTTCTAGTAGGAGAAGGACTCCTATTACATGGTTGAATCGTCCTAGGATCCTGTCCTCCGAAAAAACAACATGATCTAATAGAGCTACGCCTCTGGGCATCCAAAGCCGACTATGCTTTTGCTACGTCTAGTCGGCCTTAGCCGTTTTGAGTGCCACGTGCGAGATTTTTATTGGGTGATGTCTTTCCCCCCCTAACAAGTTTTATTCTTTTTGCTCGTGATATTTCTCTCAAGTGATGATTTCTAGACCTATGGAGTTACAACTTTGAGTTAGTTACAACTTTGAGTTCTAGGGGGTTACCTCTGACTTTAAAGTTCAAGCTCATTTTGGGTCATAAAGATCCTACTGTTGAGTAGAGTTGGGGAATTCATGTCTGAGTTTATTTTGAAGTGAACAAAATTGCCCTTTGTCACCGCCATGGCCCATGTATGAGGAAATTCACCTAAAACCAAAGAATTCGCAAGATAAAGTTATACTTTCTTCGACTTTTCTTTTTCTTTTTCCTCCAGAAAAGTTTTTGAATTGCCAATTACTCCATTGCTATGGTGTTGAATTAGCAGAATTCGTACCCTTTCTAGTTGGGGGAAGCTAAATTTCTTAGTATCACCACACAAATTTTCCACATTTTCTTTCATTTTTTGGGTGTTTTCTTTGATAAAGCCAAATTGAAACAAGATATGGACGAACTGTCCAAGAGACATTAGATAATACTAATAGTGAGGATATATGAGGTGAGGATGATACGATTTTCCTTTATTTATCTTCAAAACTTTTTTTTTCAAATGGTACTTGATGGCCCATCCATTTTTCTCTCTCTCTCTCTTTTTTTTTTGGTAATAAGTAGATGATTTATTAAAACCCAAAGAAGAGAGAGGATGAAAACAATACACAAAACAAACTCTAAAGCAGAGGGAATAACCTCCCTCCACCAAGGAATCAAACAAAAATTGAAGGACTCATTACAATGGCTCCAAAAAAAATGAAACTACAACCTAAGAACAGCGTCCTCTGGTCTGGACACTTCGTCCCAGTCCATTGTGAGGTCAATGCCCAAGGAATCTTCAACAAATAACTCTATGTGGGGGTCCTGAGAAGATGAGCATGAAATCATTCTAGCAAGCCAAGCCACCTCTTCTCACTCTTCATTAGAGGAATGGTAATCATCATCCCCCTCCCCAACAAAGAGAGAGAAATCTTGCATGGATGCCAACGGAGCTAGATCCATTGGCTTGGAAAGAGATGATAGGGAAACGTCAGAGTGCTCATCCTCATCTGATAAGTTTGTGATTTTTATATTTTTATTCCCTTTACACTATGCTTTTTAATACGTTTTATGCCTTATTGAGCTGATTATAATTTATTTTATAAGTTTGACATATTTTAGAGATTTTGTGAATTAATTGCTAAAAGATAAGAAAATTCTAACATTCTTAATATTGATGTTTTGAGCTTCATGCAGATTTTTGACGTGGAAAGATTTTCAGAATTGAAAAGTGGTCCTCAGTGAAGTTGTAAAGGATCTCAAGCTTTCTGGAATGATAAAATGGAGAAAAATCTGAGTTCATTTGGGCCTCCAAACGTTGCCTCAAAGTCTAACATGAAAATTTGATCTGAATCGGAGCAGCCGTACAATCTGATTAGAATATTCAACGGTGGATGAAATTTCCATAAAGAGTTTCCTACTCAAGTTAGGAAATCTACAATAGAAGAGGTTGAATTGATTTGGTATTTAAGTCAGATAGAGAAACTACTATTCTAGAAGACTCTAAGGAAGAAAACTCTATAATTTTGGAGTTATAAATAAATAAGGAACTTCAAACTACAAAGGATTACCATGTTTTATATATAGAGCACTAGTGTTGAAGATAGTATCTCTCAATCTCTCTCTTTTGCTGAAAATTTCAATCTCTTTTTTTCTCTCTCTCTCTCTCTCTCTCTCTCTCTCTCTCTCTCTCTCTTTGAATGATTTTTCTTTTCTTTTTCTGGAAGATTGTAATGTTTAGCTAGTTTATTCATTCAGTTCAAGGGGATTTTGAAACCTAAACTCATGTCAATGGTAGAATCGTTTTGAGTACGGTTGTTCTTCTTCTCTCTTTTATTGAAATTGTTTATTTCATTATTCTTTTTTTATTTACAATGTTTGTCTGAATAATTCAGTAATGGCCTGCTGAATCGGTTAAATTGATATTGATTGCTAGATCTAAAAACTGTGATACGTAATCATCCTGTTTCTAATCACACGTAGCAAACAGTAGTGGATGATTATGTCTAAGTTTTCATCTCATCACTGTGAATGAAATAACCTAAGTTAAATAATCTCCGCTTATGTGTGATTGTTGCTTAGATTGACCTGTTCTCCTCTTTCTTAATGCTGCCATTCAATTAAATATTGAGAGCTTATTCAATGTTGTTCAATGGTTAGATCTCTCTGAAGAGCTTGTTTCTACAAAGATATTCAAGAGAAAACTCGGGTAACAGAGCTTATTGTTATCTAGGGTCTTTAATTCTAATTGGGAGGAAGAAATTAACATTGCGATTAATTTTACTCATTGCATGTGTGGGTGGAGATTGAACCAAGAACTGAATCTTTTCATCTAATTACTTTTCCTATTTAAATTCTGTCTATTTACTTTCTGTTTGATTCAAGCAACCAAAATCCCCCTTCGTCATTGTGTTTGCTTAGCATTAATTAGTATCATTGGTTTGAGTAAAATAGAAATCTTGATGAAATCATTCTTTGTGGGATCGACCTTTGCTTATCCTGTTTATAGTTTATTAATTAGGTCAGTGAAGAAATACATAATTAATTTGGTGCATTCGACATGCAATCATCATCACCAACCGACCCATGAAGAGGGCGGAGGATAGCAAGCGGCATAAGGCCAGAGGAAGGAGGGGATAGGCCCGGGCCAGGATTATCATGCGGACTAATCGGCCCACCTGCAACAGCATATCGTAGTACAAAGAGTAAAGAGAGTTCAAGGTCCCATCACAGGACGACAAAAGAGATTTGTCAGAGGTAAAGAGGCAGCCCAGTGCATGAAGACCAGCACTCGATTGGCCAGAGCCAACAAACATAGCAACGGAGACAGAAGAAAGCGATGAAGAAGATAAGGGATCCAGATCTCTATCCTCACCGCCAGATCGAGACCCACAAAAGTCATCGGGAGAAGAAACCAATGATGGATCCAGAAGGACCTACTCTTGGATCGAAGGACTGATAATAGATAAAGGGGGAGGGACCAAGGTATCAACGAAGCTTTGAATTTCAAACTGCAGATTCTCCACATTCCCGCCCAAGCCAACCGTTGGACTTTCCAACACGACAAAGGAGTTCTGCAGCTACAGAGGGTCAGAAGGACATGGTAGGGCTGAGGGAGTATTGGTTGGCTTCGATGGATGCCAGGGAAGAGCTCCATCAAGGGAAACGACCAAAGGGTCATCGCTGCAGAAGGTCGAGCACTCCAAAGTCGGGTCAGCAACCCCACCAGAGTGCAAGCTTTGAGTCGAGCTAATTTCAGGTTGGGTTGAACCAGCAACCGTTGTCTTCTTCGCACGTCTCTTCTTCCTTTTTCGACTATCAGCAACACGATGGGTATCATCAGTAGCAGGAAGCAGTGATTGCATAGCAAAATTATGTGGTGTTAATAATAATGATTCTAATCATAGTACGCATATATTAAAAACAAGTAGTGATAAATTGCCCGCTATAAGTGGAGCAGTTAATATGTTATTAGATTCATCTTTTACTTTTCTTTATAAAATCGACAAAAAAGTTGATAATATTCAAAATGAAGTTACAATAGTAAAAGACCAAGTAACCCAACTTGGTTCCATAATAGACTTGGATCTCAACCAAGAGACCAAAGAGACAATAAATAGGTTGGACTAGAAATTGGATAAAATTTTAAACAAAAATTTTTTCGAAGAAATTCCAACGATTTCCACATCCCACCGAACTTCGTGGTATTATAGGAATGCTGAATCCTTGAAACCTCTAAATACGGAAAAACCAACTACTCTTGCCCAATTTCTTTCTTTAAAAGAAATTTTAGATTATTGGAAAAAATGGTTTAAAGAAGAAACATATTTTTCTCAAAGACAAAAATTAATAACCATGATGCAACAGCTGTATATCGAACATGAAAAGGTATTCAAGCAGCATCATTATAATCTTTTTGAGGAAAACCCCTTTGAAGAGACAGACACGGATGAAAACCTTTTAGAAGTGTTATCTGAAGAAGAAGATGAGTTAATCCGAGTATCAAAAAAGTTTATAGACGAACTTTTTACCAATGATGACAAGGCTAAAATAATAGCCGGCACATCTAGAAAAATTCGAGCTGAATCTTCAAAGAAAAATCGACCTAGTATTTCTAGGAAATATCCTTCCCCCGATAATCTCTACATGACGGATACTTCGTCATGGAACCCACAAGGATAAACTCACAAAGCGAAAGCTCAGAAATTGAGTCTAATACCGAGTCAGAAACTGAGTCCAATATAGAACCAAACTATACTAGGCAAAGAAACTAAAAATCAGTGACGATGATCACTTAGAAACCGAAGAAGATTTTAGACCTCGAACAATCGAGGAAGATTTTACTCAACATCTGAAAGCTATAGATGATTCTAAAGAATTTATACCAAATCCTCTTATTTTCATAACCTGTAAAAAAGATCTTGACAAAGGAAATGTAACATCAGGAGGAACATATTTAGATTTAATACATGTTCCTTTTAAAAATTATGAATCTGCCATTGATGATTTGGCACAATCCTTGTCCATTGTAATCACAAGCTTTGAGTCCACATGGTCTAGGAAAAAATTCTTAGATTGGGTTAGTGGAATTTTCCAAGGTTCTATTCTTCACTATCTCAAGCAATGGGAAAGTACTTCAGAAGGACAAGCAGCGAAAGAACTTCTTCAAAACTCGATGAAATCTTTTGATGCATTATTATCTAATATTATAAAACTCCTTAAAAATGAGTTTTATGAGATCATATCCGACGAACAGACTGCGGAAGATATTACATACGCTTTAACCAAGCTAAAGTTATGTAATATGAATAGCTTTGAATAATTTTCTAAGGCATTTCAGCAATATTATCATTTTTTACCAGTAATATCAACCAAACACTGGTTGTCTCAATTCTTTGTAAAATTACCCCCTCCATGAATTATCCTAAATTTTGTCTTGAAACAAAAAGTATAGACACTTTAGGAAATCAAATTAATTATGTTTATAGACAACTAATTAATCATTGTTTGAATGCAAGAGCAGCCAAACAATGAAAGAAGAAACTTAACCCAGGTTTCTATAAATCCCTAATTAAAAACAATTGGGAATTTGGATGTGAAAAGACTTACACTAGGAAAAAAATGAAAATCTTATAAAATGTCTAAAACCCATGAAAACCATTTAGACGACGATATAAGTGGAAAAAAATTTAATCCATGGAATAGATATTTTTAAACAGAAAAAATATGTTAGAAAATCCAACCCTAAGAACAAAGCAAAAACCTACCATTGTTATGCATGTAATGAAGATGAACATTATGCTAACAAATGTCCTCAGAAAAACAAAGGTGCCTACAAGATGATCGAACAATTTAGAGGTAAAGAATCTTGAGATTGTTTTTGGAGACGATATTACTAACTCCTCAGAAATATTATATGAGTTAGTAAGTGAAACTGATTCTGATTCATGTTCAGATTCAGATGGAATCTTTGAATTCAAAACATTAGATATCCCCACTCTATCGAATGACCAAGAAACGATGAATCTTGACGAATGTTTTGAACAAGCCCCACCCGAAGAAACATATCAGTTCCGCTTATCCAACTGTATCTAAGAAGATATGGTTGTTGACTTTTTTAAATATGAAAAACATAAACAATTAAAAAAGAAGAAGTTTATCGCTTATCTAGGTTACCTTTTTGGTCAACTAGATATTTTGAGCAAGCAGGTGGAAACACCACTGCTTGACTCACCGAGAACTCCAAAATAGAAATTAAACTCTTCAACGAAGAAAAAAATATGAGATTGTGTAAAAAAAACCCTCAAATCCAATATATTCACATCGGAATCATTCAAATTGAAATCATCGCTTTGTTTCGACAATGCATTGACACCCTTATCATAGTGTTTCTCTTTGATAAATGATTCATCAAGAACCCCGCATCAGCCTTGATAGGAGGAATAGATTCTAATCTTGTTATCGGAAACATTTGGTTTAGGGTAAAACCTAATTATTTTGTTTCTGTCACCGATCCTAACATAGAAGATACTTTAGTCCTCCGTATAAAAACTGATAGACCAGGAATGAAATCAAATAGCGAAAATTTAGCAATCTCATGGACAGCCACCCATGAATTGACTTATATCTCAAAAACTTCAATTAAGCCAATTGATAAGCAGTATTGTTGAAATTTTTGAACCCAAACTTTTTGAAACAAAAATTCAGTCTCGCTTAATTAATTGGCATGATCTTAATATACCAAAATAATGGTTACTTGATAATGTTATTATCAAAGAAGAACGAAAATTTTCCACTCTAGAAATAGTAGCCTTAAGAAAAAATCTTTATTTTCAATGCCAATTTTTTGAGCAACAAAAAATGTTAACACAGTGTAATTATTCTACTCCTTTAAAAATAAAGGAACCATAATCTATTGCCACTAAGACAGTTCAGATCCCTATACGGTTAGGATCAAGATCTTATTCCTCTAAAAGTAAAAGAATCCTTGAAGACACTGAAGAAACTAAAACATTTATCATTTATCATCAAACTTTCATAGATGATGAAGAATATATATTTTTTTTCTACTAAATAAAGTAAGAAAAAATATTTATATGTATAAGCCAAATTTCACTTCCCATTATACAGACCGTATACTTTGGACGTATTGCTTGATACTGGAGCCACAACCTGTTGTGGCAGATGACAATCTTTACCCGCCGAACAGTAGATAAAGATGAAGATATCAATCCCAGTCATTGGAATTGATGGACATCCTACATTTTTAGAATATAAAGCTAAAAATGTACCCGCTATTTTTGGAAATAAAAAATTTGTTATTCCTAAAATACTCTGTTTTCCTATAATGCATGGAGATTTCATTCTAGAAAATAATTTCACTCATTTATACCTCTCAATGGAATGGCATAAACATAATATTATTTTTACCACTGATAAAAGTGTCAAAATTTTAGTTTTACCACATCATGTTAATAAATGTGAAACAGGTTTTACTTTGATACCTCATCAAGTACTAACTCTTGATGAAACTCATTGGATGTTTCTTAAATTAAAAGACAATTTTAGTGAAACCCCCCCTACAATTATAGGATAGATCTCCCCAATATTGCACATTAAAGCTTAATGATCCAACCAAGGTCATTAGAGTTAATTCAGTTATATATACGCTTCAAGATATACAAGAATTTGATAACCAACTCAAAGAATTGTTAGATAGATGACTTATTGAATCCACATCAAGCCCTCATTCCTGTCCAACATTTTTAGTAAGAAACCATGCTGAGATAAAATGAGAAAAGACTAAAATGGTAATTAATTATAAAAGCTTAAATAATCATCTTATATTTGATGGCTATTTTATTCCTCGAAAAGACGTTTTAATTAATAAAATTAGAGATGCTAGTATTTACAGTAAATTCGACTGTAAATCAGGATTTTGGCAAGTAAAATTAACAGATTAGTTAAAATTATTGACTGCCTTTAGCACACTTTATTATAAACACTACCAATGGACACTTATGGCCTTTGGATTATGTAATACACCACAAGTCTTTTAGAGATGGGTGGATAGTATCTTCTTGAATCTTGATTTTTGTATTGTTTATATTGATGATATATTGATTTTCTCTAAAAATAGAGAAGAACATACAAAGCATCTTGAAATAATGAATGATTTATTCTAAAAACATGGAATAATCCTTTCTCCCAAGAAAATAGAAGTGAAACAAACTACTATTGAATTTTTGGGATTAACCCTTAATCCAAATGGTATTCAATTACAATACCATATTTTAGTAAAATTAAAAGAATTTTCAAATACTCTAGTAGAGAAAAAACAACTACAAAGTTTTATCAAAATTCTTAATTATGGTAGATATTTTATCAAATATTTTTCTAAAAAGAGAAACCTTTGCAACGGTTGCTCAAAAAAGATCAGCCTTTTGAATGGACTTCTACTGATACTGTCGTAATTTAGTCCCTTATAGAAGAAATTAAACATTTACCCCCACTATATTTTCCCAAAACAGGAGATTACATGATTCTTAAGACAGACACCTCCAACGAACATTAGAGAGCTGTTCTCAAATGCATACCACTGAAAAATCCAAAAACTGAAGAACTTTTTGGTTATAATTCTGACAAATTCAAACCTACCGAAATTAATTATATTATTTATGAAAAAAAATTTAACTATAATAAATGGACTAAAAAGGTTCAAAATTTATTTAGCATCTGACAAATTTCTTATAAGAACAGATAATCAGGTCGTTAAGGATTTTTTTTGATATAAAAAACGAGAGAAAAACCCTCGCCTAATAAATTGGTTTAATTTTGTTAGCCAATTTCCTTTTGAAATAGAATATATCAAAGGTTCTAATAATGTTTTAGCTGATTTTCTTAGCAGGGACTGATCAGATTCAAAATGTTTGGTAAACCTCCAGATAAATTTGATAAGAGTCGTGGTAAAAAGTCATTCATTAAATCAGCTAATCCCAAAAAAGGGAAGCTACCATTCTTTCCCAATCCTCGAAGAGGTGGCATTAGAATCACTGATCTAAACTTTTCAAATCAAGAATTTACTTGAACTTATTCACAAAACATTGGATATTTTGTTCCTACCTTCAATCATCCATTTGGACAATCATTCGGTACAAATATTCCCCAATAATCCGAATATGGAGCTAAAATCCTAATCCATTTTCAACAGCTACAAAATTCTCAAGGGCAACCAATGGTAGGATATTCTCAAAACCCTTGGGCCACTCCATCTCAAGAAATATCATATTCTCAGGTTATAAAAACCCTAACCCTTGAACTTTTGTTAAAAAATATGATTGTTGATTTCTTTAATTTGAGAGTTCCAAAAGCTTTTTATGATGAAATTAATAGTGTTTGAAAAGCATATGTTACGAAACAGAAAAAACTGTTTCGCAAACATTTAAGTTCTCTTTCTAACATGTTGGCATAATATTGTTTTAAGCAAAAAGAATTTCAAAAACTCATTCTAGGTATCATTAACCAAATGAACTGGAATGATGATTATGATAAAATCAATATGTTCTTACAAATTGCGGAATATATTGAACCCTCTTATTCCGACGACTGTGTTTTTAATAAAATAAAACGCATTTGTCTATAAGAAAAAAAGTAGACAGATTTTCCCTGTTGATCTCTTCAATCAGATTAAAACAATCTACGATGAAGAACAATATAATGTTTTTAATAATATCTTAACCTAATGGTAGACTCATATGTTTCTTATAAATAGGCACTTACCCTCTCCTTTAAGGGCATGCCTTACCTTCCCCCTCTCTCTTTTGTAAGGTCTCTCTCACTCTCTCCCTCTTTTCTTCTTTCTTACTTTCTTTTGAGTTTCTTGAGTTGAGTTTCTTGAGTTCTCTCTCTGTTTTATGTAAATGGTAGAGATCCTCAGACTCTCCAGTCATTGTCAGATGTACTGTGAGGACCAAAGAATTTCATTGAATTTTATCCTTAATTTAAATTTAATTATGATGTTCAAGTTTTCTGCACTCAATCACACAATAGAGATCGAAAGGCTTTCGCCTTAAGATCTCGTCCACTCATGCCAGTTGAAGGCAAAATCTAGAATCGCCACCTAGATAAGGTCTAGGACCGATAAATGTTGTCCCTCTTTGGAGGGACTTTAATGATTCACTCAATGAAACAGCTATCTCATCTCACCAAAGACGGGTAAGCACCAATTTACGAATTGGAAAGGTCTTAGGCACCCAACTTGCCTGATCGGTCTCCCCAAATCCTATCATTCCTAAAGTTTATGTATACCTTGGGACTATCTACATAGACTACAATATGCACAAAAGGATCCTAATAAGTTTCTAATTTCACACTGAACTAATTGCATTACACTAAGGATGTACATTTCTACAAGTAATAATATGTGTACAAAAATAAAATATACAAATGAAGAGAAAAGAATGACTAATTACACAAGGAATGTCATATAAAAGAATAAATGGAAATGAATGAATATACAAACAGTAATGAATGAAATGAACGAAAGAATGATAGAACAATAAAAACAACAAGGGTATGACCGGGTTTGGGAAACATTTCAAATTGCCTACGTATCTCTATGCAGCAGGAATCAGACCAAACGTAGTTCGAATGGGTGTGTACGTACCAAGTGTGTGTAAAGGTGATGCTCCCAGTATTGGAACGCATCCGATGGTGAGACGCTCCCACAGCTAATGGAACACATTCCAGGGTGAGATGTTCCCACAAATCATGGAACACAACTCGGTGTGATGTACTCCCTACATCAAGAAGTCCCATCGGTGAGATAATCCCATAACCCATAGAACTTACCTCAATATGACCATGCGTGGAGCGAACAAACTCCCCCACTGCCTACGTATCTCTCGAGACATGTCTCTCAAGAATCAGGTCAAACGTAGTTCCCATAGATTGACGAGTCATGAACACACATGGCCAACACTCAGGAAAGGCAAATGCCTCAGCTACCCACACACTGGGGTTCACTAAATCTCACTTACATCCCTCATCCGGGATACTCAGGTGGACCGTCCGTTGGGCCACCAATTCTATGCATACATCTACCCAATTTTACATTTTCATTAATGCATTTTGATACAACCATTTTCCATAGAGCTCAAGGATACGATCCTAGGGCATGTGCGGGCCTCATCCTAGGTGGGCCCGCATTGGTCAGCAAAAGATCTAGGATCTCACGTGGAGTTGGACTCGTTGGAGTCCCCTAAGGGTACCACAGTCATACATGGGGGCCTGTATTGCACCCGTGCATAGTGTCCCTAAGCATACACCTATTACATATGAGGAAATGTTAAAGTGGGGGACATGCACTTGACACATTACAATATGAGGCATCAAGCACTGATTAAATTGATTAGAGCAAAGGCAAATCAGATCAAACATGTATTGTGCCAATCATTTGAGCATATGGGTTAGTCTAAACAAACAGATGGGCCTGAGCTTTGAACAAAGTAAACTAAAATGGGCTTACCTGAACCCAATGAAAGTGATGGGCTAAAGTTGGACTGAAATGAAATAAAATCATGGACGACACTTACAATTAGATCATGGGATGAATTCACCCCGAGAGCCATAGACCGAAACACCATAGGGTCGTGAGATGGGCTAAGCTTTGAACCAATAAGATGGGCTCAACTCCAGATCAGATGGGCTAAACCCATAACAGTTGAGTCTACCCAAGAACAAATCCATAAGAAGATGGGTCCACTTGAACACAAACTGGAACCGATAGTGGAATGGGCCAACACGTAAAAGGTTAAAGCGTATACACATGGTATCGGCCCCAACGAAGAATGAAGTTAAATCAATCGGGCCTGTGAGAATGGGCTGACCCAGACGGAAACCAGATGGCCCAATTAGAATGAGATTGGTCCTGAATAAAAAAAATAAGATTGGTCCATCATGGTGGGACCCCACCAGATAAAATGGGATTCGATTCGATTGGGCATATGGGATTGGTCCCATCAAAATGGAGTTAAGCCAAATTACGATAGGATTGAATCAATTAAGATCGAAATCAATCAATTACTCCAGTAAGACTTTGTTCAGCTGGAGATGGCAAAAATGAGGTGTTTACAGGTTCCTTAAGGAATTGTCAGACCTAATTTACAACATTGGAGACGTCAGGTTTGGTTAAGGTAACATACTGTAGGGCACCAATAAGGCTCCGATAGTATGTAGCATCAGAGAGAGGAGGACTGTTGTCAAGACCGAGTTTTGCAGTAGTAGTGGGAGAACTGGCCGGTTTGCATCCTACCATATTTGACCTTTTTAAGATGTCAAGGATGTATGTGACTGATCAAGATAGATGCTAGTATGGTCCCATGAGACATGAATCCTCAAGAAGTGAGATAGTGTCCTTAAATCCTTCATTTTAGAATGTCCACCAAGGAATGATCGCAGATGCTGAATGGCGTGAGGGTCATTGATAGTTATGATGACGTCACCACATATAAAAGAAGATATATGGTGGCAGTTTTCTCATGATAAATAAATAATGATGGGTCAGACTGTGACATCTCAAAGCCGTAATCAATGAGTTTTGCGGCAAATTTCTCATACCACGCTCGAGGGGCTTGCCGAAGGCCATAGATGGCTTTTTGCATGTGGTAAACATGAGTAGGCTTTGTTGGATCTATGTAGCCTTGGGGCTGGGGCATGTAAACAGTCTCCTTTAGGTCATCATGTTAGAAAGCACATTCCATATCCATTTGATAACGGGTCCAGTTCTAAGAGACAGGAATGGATAAAACTGTGCGTATGGTCGTGGGTTTAACCACTGGACTGAAAGTATCAATGAAGTCAATGCCAGGTTGCTGCCAAAATCCTTTGGCAACTAATCGTGCTTTGTAATGACTCATAGTGCCATCTGAATGGTGTTTCACTCGATACACCCATTTGCATGTGATAATGTTCATTGTAGGGTTAGATGGAACTAGGTGCCATGTTTGTTGCTGTTGTAGGGCACTAAACTCTTGGTCCATAGCCTGTCTTTAAACAAGATGTTTGGATGCCTCTGTGTAACATGTTAGAGCCTACAAAAGAGATGTCAATAGTGTAAAGGGGATGGGGTGGAGAGTATGAGAAAAGGCCTTCGTTTTGGAGATGCCAGATTGAGAACAAGTTTTCATGGAGTGAGTTTGAGGTGGTGGAGAGGATTGTCTAGCCGGTGTTGATGGCATCACAGGTTGTGGTTCTTGACTAACAGGTGGAGGTGGGTCGGGAAGAAGAGGTGAATCGGGGAGGGGGGTTAGGCAAACCATAGGTCGGGTAGGAGGAAATGAGACCCCAAAGAAATCGAGGTCATGTATAGTAGGGGCAGTAGCTGTTGGGGTTGGATCAGCAAATGGAAACTGATCCTCACTGAAGATGACAAGTCTAGATATGAACACTCAAGTGGTTTTTAGGTCCATATAGCGGTAGCCTTTCTGAGTATCACTGTAGCCCAAGAAACAGCATCAGTAAGACCAGTACTGTAGTTTATTGGATGTGTAAGGTCTCATCCAGGGAAAACAAAGGCAACCAAATATTCGTAATTGAGAATAAGTTGGTTTAGTCCTCATTAGCATTTCAAATGGGCTGATTGTGTTTGTGTGAAGAATTGGCATTCTGTTGATAAGATACAAGGATGTTAAAAATACTTCTAGCCAGAAATGCGTAGGCATTTGAGAATGTGCTAGTAGAGATAAACCAGTTTCAACAATGTGTCAATGTTTACGCTCTACTACTCCATTTTGCTCAGGAGTATAAGGGCATGAGAGTTCATGAGTGATGCCAAGGGTGGTGAGATAGTTTTTGAAAACGGTACTTGTGAATTCACTTCCACCGTCTGAACAGAATTTTATTATGGGTCATTGAAGCAATTTTTTGACTTTGGATTTAAAAGTAACAAAGATATTAAAAACTCAAATTTTAATTTCACTGGAAACATTCATGAAAACTTGGAAAAATCATCAACAAAAAGAACATAATAGGAGAAATTAGAACAAGAGGGAATAGGGGCCGGACCCCAAACATCACAATGTACTAGTTGAAGGGGTAGATGTGATACCGTATGTGAAGTGGGAAAGGGTATTTTATGACTCTTCCCCAATTGACAAGAGGTGCACACATTCAGTTGTCCCTGATTATTAATAGCTAGGGTAGAGAAAATGGATTGTTGAGCGACAGTTGAGGGATGACCTCGGCGTGCATGCCATTGAGAGGTAAAAACTTTTGAACTGAAGTGAGCTTGAGGCTGAAGATAACTAGATGGCCGGAAGGGGTAGAGACCATTCTCAACGGGCCCTTGATAAAGAATCATCTCTGTTTTCTTGTCCTTTATAAGGCAACCATATGCATCAAAGAAAAAAAATACGACTTTTATCAGCAGAGAATTTATGGACAGATAAGAGGTTGGTGGAAGCAGTGGGACAACAAAGAACATTTTTTAAATGAAAAGAGGAAGAATGGATGGGGAGAGAAAGGGATCCAACATGAGAAATAGGCAAACCTTGACCATTACCTATCTGAACAGAGTCAGTTCCATTATAAACCGAAGCATTTTGAAGGTTCTCAAAATCAGGAGTGAGATGGTTCGTTGCCCCTGTATCAGAGTACCAAGTGTCACCAGTTGGCACATGTGATGAGACCATTGTAGCAAGGTTGTTGGGAGGATGGCGGCCCTGATAAGCATAATCCATATGATACAAACAGTCTATAGCAAGGTGTCCCATTTTATTACATATTTGGCATTGAGGTCTAATATTGGGGTTACCAACAGGGGAATGGGTAGTCGGTAATGGAAGTAGACCAATAGTATTATGGGGTGGACGACCATGTCCACCATAGTTGTTTCGTCCACGTCCTCCAAAAGGAGTTCTCCCACGAGGAGAATGATAGCCACGACCATGATGGAATTTGTTAGGTCATGATGTCATAAAAGCAGTGTTGTTGACTGGAGGAGCTTCATCAGCCAGAGACAATTCCTCACATATTAAAAGGGTGCGGAGCTCCTCAAGGGAAAAGTACTGGTACGAGCTCGAATTCAAATGGACGAACCGAATTGCCTGTAAAAGGGTGGAAGGCCATCAAGAACGTAAAGAACCAAATCATCGTCACTCACTGAAGAGCCGGATGCAGATAGTTAATCAGATATGGTTTTGAATTGCTGAAGGTAGTTAGCCATGGATTGAGACCCCTTCTTGATACGACTAAGTTATCGTTTGAGAGACATCACATACGCCAGCGTAGTGGAAGCATATCGTTGTTGGAGTAAGTCCCATGCTTTCTTTGGGGAAGAAATGCCAACGATATAGGGTAGGGTTGATCCACTAAGTGTTGCATTAATCCAGGAAAGAAGTAGTTGATCCTTCTCATACCAAGGAGAGATGATAGGTACAGGAGCTGGTATGGTGCCATCAAGAAGTTGCATTAGCTTGTGGCCACGCAAGATAGGTTTAAAGAGGGACTTCCACAGTAGGTAATTGTTGGAAGAGAGTTTGATAGGGATGAGACTAGTAATGTTAGAAATTACAAGAGGGGAGGGGGTTGTTTCAGATAGAGGAGTGACATTCTTAGTTGTAGGGCTGGAAGTGTTGGAAGAGGGTGGCAGAGACATTGAGTAGACTTAAGGATCGACTAGGTATGCTATTGAGCGTGAGGGTCTGATACGTACCATAGAGATTTTAGAAAAGGAGAGAGATAATTGAGAGGATTGAAATTATATTTTTCATTCTGTATACGTCTCTTATAAAGACTTACAAGACCACTTTAGGTGCTGGGATTGAATCTGTTAATGGCTGGATTAAATCCCTTAAATCCCTTAAATAAAGGAGAAAAAAATTGTAATTGATTACATAGCTGTACACAAGATTTGAATTTGAATTTTAAACTTTATAACTATTTTTATCTTCCACGATTTGTACCTCCTTTGAAATTATTGATCTGTTGGGGAGGAGATTGATCTCCAGCAGATTCTTTATGTGTACAGCTTGGAGAATCCATATTTGTTCCAACTCTATTAATTGTGGATAGGGATGGATCTTGTTGGATTTCGTCCATATCTGTTCCATTTCTATCAGTTGCGGATAGGGATGAATCTTGTTGGATTTCGGTTAGAATCTTATCAATAACAAGCAGATGGAATCCATATGAGAAAACACATGATTCTGGTAGGGAGCGAACAAAGTGATTTTGACAAAGGGAAAGATTAGAGAGCTTGAGAGCATAAAGTGTTTAAAGTAAGATAGTTTCAATCCTTTTATCTTCGTTCTAATGAGTATTGAAAGAGGCAAGAGTGGGCTGAGATCGCTTTTTGACTATGCTAGCTGTTCTGTCACCGCAGGTTTACAGATGACGACGTGTAACATTCTGATTTGTTAGGCCGATTGGTGCTGCAAAAGGAAAGGACCTCTTGACGGCCCAATCCTCCATAGACGTAGGATAGGTGTGGTGTAGAGGGACCTCGGTCCAATTAAGACCAACGCCGCACACAACACCCCTGGTACAACGACCACCAATCCATTTTAAATGGAGACTTTTCTACTGACGTGCCCACCTGTCATCCTTGGAATGGCCAAGCCGGAGGTTGGTGTATGATTACGCTAACTAGGGGTCTTTGTGAAGGTCATGGGGATGTGACAGAGACCTCTTGGCCTATTGGAGGACAACATGTATTTGTTCTTTATTGGTCAAGAGGTCGATAGTCGTCCCTCAGTTCTTATTGGTTGAGAGGTTGGTGATAACTAACGAATGACAAATGTACGCTCCCTGTTGGACCAGGGTTTGGACACGTGTCCTTTCTTGATTGATGACAAATGAACGCTTCCTATTGGACCAACAGGGTTAGACACAAGTCATTTCTTAATTGCTGACAAATGTACGCTCCATGTTGGACGAGGGTTCAAATTTGTGTCCCTTCATGATTGCTGGTGTACATCTATCCTTATTATTCCTCTATGGGTATCATATGTTATATAGGTTATCATATGTTATATAGGTCATTCTTATATATATATATATATATATATATATATATATATATATATATATATATATATATATATATATAAAACACGCCATGTAGTTTATCTTAATCTCACCCACCCGTCATCGTTTGTGATAATATCCCTAACACCCCCTAAGGACACCCAAACATATATATATATTATATACAACACGCCATGTAGTTTATCTTAATCTCACCCACCCGTCATCGTTTGTGATAATATCCCTAACACCCCCTAAGGACACCCAAACCTTGTTTAGAGGTTAAAAAACTTTTTTCCCCTCAATATTATTCAGTTTCATTTTTATATTTTCTTTTTGAGATTTTTTATTTTCAGAATTACCTTATATTCAATAGTTATCGTAATTCATACCCAAAAAAATGAGATTACAGATTTGGACAATCGGAGTTGAGGATAACTAGATTCCCGTGAAGGTCTGCTTTTCATTTGTTCAGATCTGTACAACTTTTTTTTAGATAGGTAAATCACTTTGTATCTGCAACAATCCAACAGGCTAAGAGTCGATTTTTTCTGTGCAACACCATTCACACTAGATCTTGTTTGCTTCACGGATCTGGTTTAGTTTTTTCTCAAGTCATTTTGCACCTGTAACCCTAGTTCCACTGATCTAGAGGAGGAGGCAATCGGAAAGATAACAGACTTCCGTTTGTATTTTATCTCCACGGGAGTTTGTTGGAGCGCTCGAGTTAAGGCAGAGAGTCCATTTCACACAGGTACTTTTGTAGTGAGCCTTCGTTGCTTTTTTTGAGCTGCTTGCAGCAGTATTTTTGGCTTGAAATGCTGATGTTGATCAATTTAACGCACTGAATTAGCGGGGTTTTCCTTTCCCCTGCTTGAGTTGGGTCCTTATGGATTTCCCTTGCTTGAGTGTTTAGTTGATGAAACGACGAAGTCCACTACGGTCCGGGTTTAGTTTCGGTGGTAGCGTTAGACTTCGTTGTGTTTTGGGTGTCTAACTTGAACATTTGTGGCCGTCTCTGAGTTGGAAAATTTTCCCCAAATGATCTCTTTTCGTTGCAATTTTTTTTCCCTAATCATTATGTTGTAGTTTTCAGTAACATTTTCGCACCATTTTCCCAAAATGTTCGTTTTGTCTTGTTAAGCTCACTTGTTTTCACTGGAGATCTTGGAGATCTTCCCAATATTTGTCTCTGACTGCAATTGTTGATCTGTAGAAGATTAGTTTGTTAGTTTTCCCAAGGAACTCAAGTTTTGAGAGGATTCGTAAGAGAAATTGGGTGGCGGCTAAGAGGAAAGTTTCCCTCACATTCTGCCGACAAGAGAGAAGGGTTTTGTGTTGGCTACAAGGGAAGGAACAAAGAAAATGAGAGAGAGCCGCAGGAAGAAGGGAAGAGAGAGTTGGTGGAAAAGGAATGAGAGATCGAGAGGGAGGCTGCAGCTGGGATTCCATCCAGAGGGAGCTGTCGGCTACGAAAGGAAGAGTTAGAAATGGGAGGGAGAGATACCTACGGGAATGAGTTGCAGAAAAGTTAGAGAAAGGCAGTCGTGGGTCATCAGAAGAGGAAAAGAAGAAGAGCAGAAGAACATTGGCAAAGCATAAAAGCAAAGAAGAAATTGAAAGGAAGGGAAGAAGAAGAGGAGGAATCGGTGATTGCGGCCGCAATAGGATTTGAGAAAGACAACATTCAGAACGATGAATTTCCTCTGAGGAACTTGTGTTCCAGGCTCTCGACATCTCCACCAACGAAATCAATTTCACAGACGGTGGTCGTGGGCAAGATCACTGCTTTGTAGTTAGAAATTAGGGTATTGATGATATCTAATATCTAATATGAAATAAACAAAATAAATTTTTAAGTTTTATAAAATTAAAAAAGGATAGTTTTGTCATTTATTAAATCAAAATGGTGTCATGTCATCGATTGAGGGACATATCTTAAAGGAGGGGGTCTGATGGATACAACTTTTCAAAAATAAAGGGTGTTTGGGATATTATTGCAAACGATGGCGGATGGGTGAGATTAAGATAAATTATAAATAGGGGGTGTGGTAGATTTTTTCCCATACATACATATATATATATATATATATATATATATATATATATATATATATATATATTGTTGTCGCACTAAACTGATGGTCTTTAACTCGCTCGATTTTTTTGCACAAGGATGAAGAAGAACACCGTGTGTGATGGTGGGGTTAGGTAACCCTCAGACCACTCTGGTGTCTAAGTTAGTTCGGTGGCAAGCAGTATGGAACAAACACGAGTGTGACTGCTCTTTTGTCAAAGAAGATTCAGGCAGAAATCTCAATAAGAGTTATGAGTGTAAAATTCAACATGTGATTTCCTTTGCTTGCTCTAGACATATAAGGTCACCATCGAGGTTGACCTCGATTGGCTTTGGATAAGTAGGACTGCGTGCCAATCCACTGGACTCCATGTTGTTGTAGGGTGTTCCTCTTCCGGGATTTGATATGTGGCATGCTATCATTGGGGGGCGACAACCCCCATATATATATATATATATATATATATATATATATATATATATATATATATATATATATATATATATATATATATATATATATATATATATATATATATATATATGGCTCATTTGAATCTCCCTTTTTATTGCAAGTGGAAGAATATATATTGCTCTTACCAAAAAAAAAATGAAGAATATATATTGCTCATTTGAATCCCCTTTTTTATTGCAAGTGGAAGACAATAGTAAATAGGACATTTTTTTAGACAACAAGGCTTTGGTGTTACAACTGGAGATCGAATTATTTAATGATGCAATAAGCTATGTTCTTAATTCTAGTTTGGTAATTCATACATCGATCTCTCATAATTTAGGTCACTTGGGACCCACCAAAAACAATTACTTTTAAGGATTAAGGCATGATGGGAGTGGAATAAGTTTAGAGGGAGCTTGGGCTTAGTTGATTCTGGTGTTAGCCCCATATTCTATGTCCGGATCACCTGCATTTACTTGAAGAATAATTACTCTTCTAATATGCTCTTTGGATGACAAGTGTCCCATGGTGTTAACGGAGCTAACTTCTGTTAACTAAATAAATTCTAATTTTTTAATTCCTTTTATTTAGGGGATTGATTTTGTGGATTGGAAATCACGTTTTTTAGGTAAGTAATATATTAGAAATAAAACTCTAACCATTTTTAAGGTAAGTTAATCAATTAGAAATAAAAATCTTAATTAACGATTTTTATAAAAAACAATTAACAATAAAACTCTAATAAAACTCATGATTTTTTAAATCAACAAGCTTTATCTCATTAAAAAAAAAAAAAAAAAAAAACGTGATTTCCCTTTTATCTCTCTCGGCAACTCTTTTTCATTTTCTTTAGAATTTGTTATTTTAATTCAAGAAAGCTTTGTCTCATTAAAAAAAAAAAAAGTTGATTTAGATTTTGTCTCGGAATTAATTTTTTTTATTTCTATTTTCTTTTATCCATTACTTTCTCTTTATGATCTTTGCTTCTTGCGTACATCATTCTTTACCGATCTTTGCCATATCCATTATTTCTTGCAAATGATTATGAGTAAAAGCTTCTGCGAGAAAGGACCAAACACCAATGTATAATCCCCAAAACCTATCTTAAAGCTTTTCTGTTAAACCCTCTATAGAACTGTTTTCTCATGACTCACGAGCCTTATTAAACACAAATCAATCGACATTTTTTTATTTTTAATGAGATAAAGCTTGTTGATTTAAAAAATCATGAGTTTTGTTAGAGTTTTATTGCTAATTGTTTTTCTTTATAAAAATCGTTAAAAATTTTATTTCTAATTGATTTACTTACCTTAAAAATGGTTAGAGATTTATTTCTAATATATTACTTACCTAAAAAAACTTGATTGCTAATCTACCAAATTAATCATACCAAGGGTTAGAATTGTATGGTGAACGAAAACAGCACGAAATAATAGACTAGAGTAATAGCAACTTACCCGAACTAGGTCTGTCTCCAGGATACGATAAAGTTCCGCTCGTTCGGGTCGCAAGTAAAAATCTTCAGCTGATGGAAGGCAGATCCAGGCCACCAACTGCCTCACCACTTCCAGGTCAAGGGGGTTAGAATCCTTCCCTATTATCTAGTGTGGCCAGTAAGCCCCGCCTGGGCTGGGAGAAACCCGCTGGGACTTACCCTCTGGTCGACGAGCCTTCGATGGTCCCACCGGAGGTGATTGTCCGGGAGATTCTCTGATCCGCTTGCTCCTCGGTACAGGTATCTCCTCCCTTCTTGTTGGGTTCGCGCTGTGCTGCGACGGATCTGCCAACACCTCTCCTTGAGGCCGTCTTCCTTTACTGGCTCTCTCTCCCGGAGTCACGAGAGGTTGGTGCGACATGAGGGGTGGGATTTCCACCAAGTCCTCTTGCTCGTCGACGAGATTCTCACCCCTAGGGGCACCCTCGCTGATGGTCTCGCGACTCATAGGAAATTCGACATTTCCCTCCACGGGTGTCTCGGAACCCCGTTTTGTTGCCGTAGACTTGCTCGCGGTCACTTTCTTTACCTGTGCCTTCTTTACGCCCTTGCTAGTTCAGGTGGCCGGCCTCTTTCTTTGTTTTGGGCCTTGGTTTTGAGCGGCGAGCATGCTTGCGATCTCACTGGGGTCCAGCCCTTCCATAGCCACTGCAAGAACAAGGAAAATATCATATTAGTTTAATAATAACTAGAAAAAGTGTGACCCAGTAGCAGGGGCAAGACCTACCAGAGCCTTCGTTCTCGCCCTCATTTACCAATCTCTCTAAAGTCGGTGGGTGATCGTCATGGGCGTCTGAGGAACTGTGTACGATCCTTTCTTCATCACTGTCGTCGGGATCATCCAAGTCCATTTCCGCGAGATCAGAGTAAGGGATGGGATCGCATGTCCCCATCATAATACGACTCTCTTTCTCTTCGGTGGTAGGGTTGGTGGCGTGTTTTTATCGCAAATCTCAGGAAGACGCCATATGTTGGCAGGCGACATGGGTTTTCCGTCTCGCCTACTGACAAAGAAGAATTTCGTTTGCCAATTGTGAACTTTGTTTCGCGTGGTCGTGACTTTGGGTGCTCTAAACCTCGCTTTGAAGAAATACCAACCTGTGGGGGGTTGGTTTTTTGGCTTGTCTTTGATTAGAACGAAAAGGCTCCAGAACAGCGACACTGTCGCCAGCATCTTAAGAGCCCGAAGAATGACTACGAAACCTATGACGGATGTCTAGGAGTTGGCGTGGAGTTGCGAGGGAGCTAAGTCATAATAGGCCAGGATGTCGGTGGAACAGATTCTCTCATTATCATTGGGTATTCGACATTCATATAGTTCCGGAATGTTATCTAAGATTCATTTGAAATCAGGATCGTATTGGTTGAGTTTGTTTTTGAACCTCGCGGCTATGACGTTCAAGGTCTGTGGGATAGGTGTATCTTCTCTGCGGGAGTGCATTTTGTTTCTACAACTACAGAGACTGCTATCCTAGGAGATTAAACGCTCAAACTCGAGAAACAAGAAGGACAAAATGTCTAGAAAAAGAAAAATACAAAGGAGAAAAGGCGGAACTTACTGGTCGGTGCCGATCTAAGAAATAGGCTCTCTGCAACCAACGGTGATGACAAGAGTAGGAGGAAGAAGAACAAGACGCCTTTTGATGTTCTCTTGTAGAAGTACGAAAGTCGTAATGGAAGAGGAAGTCATTTGCTGAGTGAAATCGGAGGTTTAAAAGCTACTGCGCATTATTATTATTTCTCGAATCACGATCTCGGTCAGAAGAAAGTGCATCTCGAAACGCCTCTCCGCATTAAATGTTCTGCGTGAAAAGATGGAGGCATAATTGCCCCATGATGTTACGGTTTGCAGTTTCTCATCAGAAAAAAGACGTGTGGCGTGTCTTTTCGAATTTGGATTTTGGCGGTTTACAATTTTTCCGAACGTGGGTTTTGAGTGTGCGAAATCACAGGGATCCTCTTTAGGATTATCATCACCGTGAAGACCACATGGCTCTATGATGGACAAAATATGAGTCTTACTAAGATTGTTTCATTACACTCGCTTCGTGCATTGAAACAAGGGGCAATTGTTAATGCCACATTTTGTATTGCAATGATTAGAAGACACGTGTCTTGGGTGTCAACGTACTAAGCACTGGCGCACGTTCTGACTAGCTCAACTTGTCCTCCCGTGCGAGACGGCTTTATTATCATTAACAGGTCGCGTCTCGCCGGCTTTATTATTATTATTAACAAGTTGCGTCTCGCCGGTTCATCACCTAAGTAATAGGACCGCATGGCCGCCCATTAGGTCCCTCTTCGCACGTGTTTGTAGTGCCTTGTCTGCCTATGATTATGACAAGGCCCGCATACTTGGTTCTTTAATTGTTCTTGGGATAATCACGTCGACGGTTATGAGGATTATTGATCACAAGCGACACAGCATTAAGATTGATCATTGGATCTCTATCCTACAGTATAGCGAGGATGTCGCACACGCTCCTGGCAGTCAGGGGGTTAAGTTGGAAGTTTACTGAGGACTCTCCCTCTATATAAGGCGGTAATCGGGTAAGAGGTAAATGACTCTGAGATAATTAAACTCTTGATCAACCGCCATCTTCGTCTTTCTTGAATTGGCTTCATCCCCACACCCTCCAGGCTAGCCATTCTGGTATAGTCTGTGATTGTTTGCTCTGTTATTGACTTCATCATTGGAGCGAAAAGAATCTTGTCTTGGTTCCGTTAACTTCTTATCTTTGTTCCGTAGGATACGAGCGAGCTAGCAGACTCAGTTTTCAGCAGCAACAGGAAAGATGGCGGAAGAGAGGGAGAGGGAGAGGGAGAGGGAGAGAGAGAGAGAGACTACAATGAGCTTTCTTAATGGGCCTGTTGGGGCCTTCAAGCAATGATTGGCAAGACCAGTAAAACCTGTAAGAGATTCTTCGCACTCAAAGGCTCCCAAACGCCATGAGCTTCGACGAACCAAAGTTTGACAATGAGTTTTAACTTGTAATAAAGCAATTGAAGGCCGCAAGCAGCCTGTATAGTTAGAAGGACATGTCGGAATCAGAATCCGTGAAGACCGATCCCCATTCCTGGTCGATTCTCAATCCCCAATCTGGGAAGGCGACACCGCATCCATGAACTCTGGATCTGACTCGAGGACACTCATAGATTCTGGCAGAAGGCAAACCTCCAATTCCACACTTCCTCCTTGACGCCCCGGGTATGAAAACACTTTCCCATCGAATTTGTTTCCGGACCCACTACGAACAGCCTCCGCCATCCCCCACCCAAAGTCGCACCCATACATGTCGAATCTGCATGAGCCCCCCATCCTGACATTGCAGGGATCAAAGAAATCTTCAAGCTGATAAATGAAAGGACTCTTCATCCACACCTCCAGCCACTTCCGCACCTTACTATCAGTGTGGCCTTTCACAGCCTCGTGCAATAGTAATGCTGCCCACCCAATTCCATGGTTAAGCAGTTCTCCAATGGTGGCGCTTGCGTTCCCAGCTTGAACACAATGTCCAAAATAGTGTGACGATAATGGTGGGCTCAGTCTTGATCTATTATCGATTGTGAACCTGAAACTCGTTTTCCGGTCGTTGGGTAGATGACGGCGTGCCCGTGTCACACACCGCCAGACAAGCGCAGATAAGGCCTGGAAGGAGGATATCGTGCTGGTGTTGCACTCGGCGTTGACCTTAGCTTTTAGCATCCTAACGGATTGTGGTGAAAAATGGAAGAACCTCTCTCTGAGTACCACGGGTGGTTGGTATCTGTCAATGAATTCATCATGGTGAGAGAAAGGTAAGTTGATGATGGGGCCATGGCCATCGAGGAACCAGCGTCGGAGGATTGGTGGGCGTGAGATATGATCTTGCTTTCCCTGGACCGTCCTGCATATCTCGGCCCATGAATTGAAGAAATTCCAGTAGGAGACCCCATCGCCGACAACATGGTTGAGGGAGCATGCGATGAAGATTCCGTCCAGTATCTCCGTCACCTGAACGGCCAGCAAAGGTAAGGTGTGGCCATCGTGGTTGACAGCTTTGTCTAGTGGAAAGAACGATTGGACGATAGGGGGAACGTCAATGGGGGAGAGGATGTCTGAGGTGGTCACATCTGCAACGGCATGGATAAATTCCACTCCTGGGGTGTTTTTGCAATCCAGAGAAATTGAAATCGAGTAAGAAGGTGGGTCTTCATGTTTATGGGTGACGAGCTGGCCGGCTAGGGGGAGGAAGTGGAAGAGGGTCCTGGAAAGGGAATCCTTAAGGTGGTCGATGATGGTAATGGAAGGGCCGTTGTCATTGGTAGCTGGGGGAGGTTTGGGAAAGAGAAGACCCTTTTGGATGTAGTGTGCGGAGAGCATGGAGATATCCCATGGGGTCAAGTGGAAAGTCTGCTTTGATTCTTCTGAAAAGTAATCCGGATTGATGGAGCATCTTGAGATGTGCCTGACGGCCGGATGACTCGCCATTACTGGGTTGATATTCACTCACTTCACCTAAATTTGAGAGAGAGATCATGCTCAGCTTCACTTATGTAAGTCACGACAAAACAACGTCCCTCCCTCTCTACTCTTACCTCTCCAAGACTCCAAGGGCTTTTTATCCCTTTCATACCCTCTTCCTCAGTGTCTCTCTTTCTGTTCTTACCTCTCCAAGACTCCCGACCGCTCTGATCTTACCTCTCCAATACTCCAACGGCTCTTTCATCCCTTCTTCCTCGGCGGTTCTGTCACCTTCAAATGTATTCGTCGTTGTGTTGCGTGTGTCATGAGTGATTGTCAAATGGAGTGAGTGGGTGGGTAATTATTATAATTTTTATTTTTTTTTTGTCTTTTCATTATCAATCTCATTGTGAGTTAGAGAGATTCTCTAGTTTGGCCCGAATTTTGACTATTGTCAAGTTTCCAGTGTGTATGTCTTTCTTATATTCTTTTTCTTTATTTTTGGAATACGATTTCGTTTTCTCTTCTCAAGTGATAGGTCCTCTCATTGTGTACTCTTATTTTTTTTTCCAAGCGTATAAGAATCCTGGTCCCTTTTTTCTCTTCTCAAGTTATAGGTCTTCTCACTCTGTACTCTTATTTTTCCGCTAACCGTATAAGACTCCAATATTTTCTGTTAGCATGAAGGTCCTCCTCTAACTGATGTACACACTAGCTAGCAGTATCTATCGAAATCTTACATATCCACATGCTATTGACGATTAGATAGAACTGAGGGCATCTCAACTATTCAATCCACTACTGTTGCATCCCCTCCATCCATCGTCACTATACATGCACACCACTATTCCCCCTCTCTCCATCACCATTGCACCTAGTGTTGCATGTTTATTAGCCTGACAAATCCGACCCCGCCTTAAGCTTAGACAAGATCAAGTTTGGATCCATGTTATTACAAACCTTGATCGACACCGTCATCATCATCTGCAACGCCATCGAGAGTTTGAACCTCTCGAACCGTTCCTTCTTCAAGTTCTATTTTTTTCGATGTGAGCGGTGCTTACATCAAAGAAGAAGAACGGAATTTAAAAATTAAAAAGGTAAAATGGTAAGTTAACATATTGACGGGGATAGTATTGTCATTAATAAATTTTAGACGGTGACATGTCATCGATAACGGTCATGACCTAATGGAAGGGTTTAGTTAAACAATGTTTTCAAAGGTAAAGGATGTTAGTAATATTTTTACGAAAATAGATGGATACGTGATATTAAACTATACTATAGGGGATGTAAAGAAAATCTTCACTCTTAGATTTTGGTGTTTAGATGGAACTCCAGGAGCAATGCTGAAGGTACTTCAACCATTCATCATATACGGATAATAAGTATGAAATCACATTAGTGGATTTCTCTTCATCCGTGGTGAAAGGAAAAATGAAAAAAATGTTTTCCTAAATACAATATAAAACTTGGAAAACAATTCTTCAAAAATTAAGGATTTTTTTTTTCTTCAAAATATTGATAGTAACTTGATCATTGGAGATGCTTACCCAAAAAAATAAATAAATAAATAAATATATATATATATATATATATATATATATATATATATATATATATATATATATATATATATATATATATATATATATATATATATATATATATATATATATATATATATATATAAAAGAAACTTGATCATTGAGATGATTCTTTAAATTGTAGGATAGGGGAAGTTATATGGAGCTCCATGGGATCGAAAAGGGGCAATACATGAAATTCCCACCCACCCCCCTCCTTGTAGGGTAGGGTCAATTTGGTCACACATCCATGAGAATAACTCTTGATTAGTTGATTCCCTATCTGATATTTGTAGGGTAGGGTCATTTTGGTCACACATCCATGGCAATAACTCTTGATTCTCTATCCGACATTTTCATTACCGGAGAATTTTAGTAATTTGTCTTATAGTTTTTTATCGTTTGGTAGTCTTGTTAGAGTGATTTTACCAAGTTAGGGAAAAAAAATTGTCTTTCATTGTTCAATTCATTCCATTGTGATCCATTGATGGAAATTCACGAGGGGCATCAAGGGAACTCCAGCCATTGAATTATGACTGGACTCCCTCCAACATTGGGAGATGATTTAAATCCTTTTAGATAAGGTTGCAACAGGTCGGATTGGTATTGGTAGATAAAACTTGCATCTATTTTTTTTTTGGGTAAATAGTAACCCTAAAGAGAGTAGAGCTCATGATATCTTTATTGAGGTGTTAATTTTTTACCAACGAACTATCCCCTTAGAGGTTAAAACTTGGACCCTTTTAAAAGATGTTTAATAAAATAAAGAGACCATCTCACGGTGAATCCCACACCCTATGCATGGATCCACGCTGTCCCGATTTCAATGCACTACATTAAATGAATGGAAATGGAACTTTTTGTTTTTATTATGGAAGTGCTTTCTTGCTAATAGATGAAGGCAAAACAATATATATTTAATTACTTCCCCTGTACTACGATTTTCTTCCATTTGTCTAGAAAGCCATTAATGTAGACAAGACTAGCTGCAATGTATATGAGAAAATGTAAATCTACTTATCATCCGATCGCTACGCTTTTAATATTCTCTTTCACACCTTCCTCGATGTTTCGTAGTTTTCCATTTTATTCTTAATTCGTGCAGAAGAGTGGCAGTATCTATTTACTTACAGAGCTGCTGGGAAGTTGCAGTATTGTTGCTGACCCGGTTAATGTTGCAGAAAATGTCTCATACAATTGACAAGTACGATACTAAAGTGATGGAAATGCAAAATATAAAAAAGAAATAAGATATGTAAAAACACAAAGATATACGTTTAGATACCAGCGTGATAACTTACGTCTATTGATCAATCTCAACAAAACTCTTCTTACTATATCAAGGAATATTACAAACTACATCGCTCATCTTGACAATACAGTACATGGGTCCCACCCAACAAAGAATCATCACTAGTACAATTCCCATTAAATATTTCTACAAGATATATTTATTTATTCGGAGAAATTGTACACCTCAAGAAATTTTACAAGTAAACCCAACCTCCAATACAAAAAACCTATTCTAGAAAAACCTTAATGCACAATCAATCGCCCTTCTTTTATTAAATTTTTTAAGCTTATTGGTTGTGTAGTTCTTATTTACAATCAAGCTTTCTCACTCTTATAGACGAGGGTGAGGTTTTTAAACTCCATCCTCTCCTCCATATCACTTGAGCATGGCGTAGAGAAGTTTTTAATTGAAAACATCACGTACTACCCAGATAGTTTAATAAACATCACCTACCACCCACGGGTCCGCATCGTCTCCTCCCAGTGGTTTGGGAGGACAATGGCAACCTATCCCGGATGGTTGCCACGTGGCTCTCGGTGAATCCGAGACCCACATCCGAGCCGACATCCAGCCGACAGAGGATGTCGGCTTGGACGTGGGTCTCGGATTCATCGAGAGCCACGTGGTAACCATCCGAGATAGGTTGTCACTGTCCTCCCAGAACCACTGGGAGGAGACGATGTAAATCCTACCACCCACACGTTTCTGACATCATTAACTATCATTCAAATTTTTAAAACGTTTAAAAAAGAGACCGAAACCATTAAGACATTTCCACTAGATGCTGATGTTAGCTCAAATCGATTTTTTGATGGACAATACTGCCCTTAGTTCATCCTTCTTTCTTCAACCTTCATTTTGGAGTCGTGGATTAGGTTTTACAGTGGCGTTGGTTTTGAAGAGCATCGGCCATGTCTTACGTGCTTGGTAGACGCGTATGCTGTTGTCGAGTCATTTATGAAACATTGATTCCATTCCAGTTCAAGTTGTTTTCAAACTTTCATGGTCTCCTCTCATGGTTTCTCTGCAACTATTTCTTCTTCTTCTTCTTCTTCTTCTTCTTCTGTATTTTGAATCAAGGTAATTCTAAAATTTACCTCGCGAACCATTTGAACTCTGTGAATCATCATAGTCATTTCATATGCAAAGACATTGACCGGCTCTGTTCAGAGTCCATCGATCTCACGGAAAGACTCCCATATCCGACAGTTTTTTATGCTCTGCCATCTCCAACACCACCGCCACTATTAGTTAGTGGTTCCACAACATGCCGGACCTACTATTGATGGACACCGATAATGAGTCCAGCATATCAATAGAAAGGGGAAATAGAGAACCATAGCAGGTACCTCTGTCATTGATGGAGATGGTGCGCAGCCGTTATGGACAAGAAGCGAATGAACAAGACGATCAGTTTTTTTTTTCGACCCATCTCTAATCTCTGTCACTCTCTCTCTCTCTCTCTCTTATGAACGGGACAGCCACTTTTTTTTCCCGATCCATTTCTAATCTCTCTCATTTCTCGCCCTCTGTCCCTCTCGATACTGCCCGCCCCCCCCAACCCCAATAATCACTCTTCATTTCCAACGAATTCTACAACTTTTCTGGCCTCTCTCACTCTTCCTATCATGATCAACCACTTAGCCTACCGCTGGCATCAGTGTAGCAGGGGAAGCCAAAGAATGGGAGGACCCATTGTTGGGCTTGCTGGAGGAAGCTTGGAATCACCCTTATCCTTTCGCAAGGGAAGAGATCGGTCCAAGAAGGCTCCTGGTTCTGGAGAAGCATTGCTGCGGGGTCAGGTCAAGACGCTCTTGCAGAAAGTTTAGCTTTCCGGTGAATCACATAGAAGAAAAATGGAGAAGCAGAAAAGAAGAACAATAGAGGAATAAGAAGACGGCACAAAAGGGAAGGAGTTATAGAAGAAAAATCAGTGGATTCTTCTCACTAACTCTTCTCATTTTGAATCAACTCAGATTCATGATTTCTTTTAGATGTTGGTATACTTTCTAAGATGAACAATGCGATGAAAGAAGACTCTAAAGAAGACTTAAGAATCAAAACTCTTAAGTCTAGAAAGGAAATTTTCTTATTATTTTCCTTTCTTATATAAATACTGTTCGTTCTTCAACAGGTTTCCAGAATCCATTAATGGCATGCTGTGGCTATGGTGGCCCTTCATACAACTATGACATTTGCTTAACTTGCGGACAAAGTGGATTTAGGGTTTGGATGAGAGTGAAAACAATATATGGGAAGGGTGTTATTTCTAGTAGAAGGTTAAATTAATAATTTTAACATTTTTCAATTTAAAATAAGAATGGTATGGATGTTTAGAAAAAAAATTAACTATCTTCCATCACTTAGTGATATAGGATTGATGATTTCAGAAACCTGTGACTGATAGGTGGTATTTATCAAACTATTTTAATAGTACATGATATTTTCACTAAACTCTATCATCACCTCCATGTCACTTGCCACACAGCATGCAAAAATACCTAAAGGTGGGCGATGGGCAGTCGGATTCAAACAAGGTAAGCCATGAATATTGTCGTTCGTGAAGGGGACAACACCTTTTGTTAATTCAGCGGTGTTGTTTATTGACTTTTGACAAAGGTGATGTAAGGGTGGGTGAACCTACTCTATAAGTGTAGGTGGGCACGATCGATCTCTCCCAATCTCTGCGACTCTGTTAGGTGAAGCCGAGTGAATATATAGATCCAGGAAACTAATGGCGAATCAGGTGGTCGTTCGTCACATCTCAAGATGCTCCATCAAACCCGAGTTCGTTTCAGACGAATCGAACAAATCATTCCACTTGAATCCATGGGATATCTCCATGATCTCCACACACTACATCCAAAAGGGTCTTCTCTTTCCCAAACCTCCCCCAGCTACCAATGACAACGACCCTTCCATTACCATCATCAACCACCTTAAGGATTCCCTTTCCCGGACCCTAGTCCACTTCCTCCCCCTAGCAGGCCAGCTCGTCACCCATAAACATGACGACCCACCTTCTTACTCGATTTCGATTTCTCTGGATTGTAAAAACGCCCCAGGAGTGGATTTTATCCACGCCATTGCAGACGTGACCACGTCAGACGTCCTCTCCCCCGTTTACGTTCCCCTCATCGTCGTCCAATCGTTCTTTCCGCTAAACAAAGCTGTCAACCACGATGGCCACACCTTGCCTTTGCTAGCCGTTCAGGTGACGGAGATACTGGACGGAATCTTTATCGCATGCTCCCTCAACCATGTCGTCGGTGATGGCACTTCCTACTGGAATTTCTTTAATGCGTGGGCCGAGACATGCAGGATGCAGAAGGGAAAGCAAGATCACATCTCACGTCCACCAGTCCTCAGATGATGTTTCCTCGATGGCCAGGACCCAATTATCAACTTACCTTTCTCTCACCATGATGAGTTCATTGACAGGTATCAGCCACGTGTGGCTCTCAGAGATAAGTTCTTCCATTTCTCATCACAATCCATTGCAAGGCTCAAAGCTAAGGCCAATTCCGAGTGCAACACCACCACCATATCCTCCCTCCAGGCCTTGTCAGCACTTGTCTGGCGATGTGTGACACGGTCCCGCCGTCATCTACCGAGTCACCAGAAAACGAGTTGCAGATTTGCCATCAATAATAGATCAAGATTGAACCCACCATTATCCCCAGACTACTTTGGAAACTTCATTCAGACTGTGAGCGCAACTGCCACTGTTGGAGAACTGCTGAGCCATGGAATTGGGTGGGCAGCATTGCTATTGCACGAGGCAGTGAATGACCACACTGACAGTAAAGTGCGCGGGTGGCTGGAGGCGTGGATGATGAACCCTTTCATATACCAACCTGGAAATTTATTCGATCCCTGTAGCGTCCTGATGGCAAGCTCACCCAGATTCGACATGTATGGATGCGACTTCGGGTGGGGAAAGGCAGAGGCTGTTCGAAGTGGGTCTGCAAATAAGTTCGATGGAGGAGTGTATTCATACCCAGGACGCATTGGAGGAACTGTGGACTTGGAGGTGAGCCTTCCACCAGAGTCTATGAAAGCCCTCGAGTCCGATACAGAGTTCATGGAAGTGGTGTCGCCTTCCCATTATCACCGAATGAACTAACTTGCAGTATCATTCATCTCTTCCCTTCACTCACCCACCCACGAGGAGCGGGAGAAATTGTTGGAATTCTATGAAAAAGTCCCGGGAGCCAGGATACATGCCAGTTTCATACGACCAGGTGCGGAGTCTTTCAATCGGGTGGCGGAAGGGAGCACCATCCCCCCCCCCCCTCTCCTCTCCCCTGCTTCTTCCTTTTCTTTTTTTTTTTCAATGCATTTCTCCCCTGCTGTTCTTTTCAAGTAACAAGTAAACATTTCCCAACATTAGTCTATGCCAACTTTACCATAAAAAAAATAACTCTATGACAACGGCTAAAGAGCAAGTTTTGGAAGTTGGGTCCTACCGGTCTACAGTCACCGAAGATCAGGTAGTTGTGTTTAGTTGGAGATTCTCTCTCCCTCTCTCTCTATCATTTTTGTTTTGTTTAATCTATTTATCAAAATTTATTAATAAAAATAATTTTTGATAAAAAAATAAAAATGTGTTTAATCATTTATACAATAGATTATAGAATGAAAAATAAGTTTAGTATTTTATTTAGAATAAAAATTTATTTTTGTTTTTTCAAGTTGTAGAATTTTCAAGCAATGATATCTTGTGATCCTCGTTTGTGATTGACTTTAAATTTAGACATTTTCATCGTAAATAGTATTGAGGGTAAAAATGTTTTTTTTTTTTTTTTTTTTTTTAACTACTGTGTGAGTCTAAACAATATTGGGTGTCCTCAGGGGGTTTTAGGGATATTATCACAAACAAAGACGGGTGAGTGAGATTAAGCCATACTTCAGGGGGTGTGATAGATATTTTCCCTAAAAAATATTACATTTTATTGTTACATACATATAACTATCCTTTTTCTTGTCATAATAGAGAAAAAAAAACATTAACATATATATGTCTAATCAGTAATAAACTATTATATACTCTTTCTTAGGTCTCTTTGGTATAGTTTATGTTTAAGAGTATTTACAAAAAATCATTTATTAAAATAAATTATGAATCATAAATAATAACCATTTAATACCACTAGACATAAGAAATAATAATAGGTTATCACAATAATGATAAGCACCTTCTAACCTATTTGTAGAGTTTTGATTATATCAATTTATTTTAAGTATAAATAAGTACCATAAATCATACCAAACAACTACATATGGCATAATGTATTATATAATTAATTCTATAATACATTCAAAAGAAAGCCTTAGCCTTCAAAATGTTTTTTAATTCTCCATTTTATTCCTATTTCATCCATCGCTATAGCTCTACATACCTCAATGAGGAAGTTGCATTGTAACACAGTTTAATTTTAAACTACAAAATTCAGGGGGGAAAAAGAATAATAAACAGGTGTCAAAGAGTGCCAGTGATATACTGGAGGAAGGTGGGGATGACATCAAGTCCGCATGGCATTAGGATGGCGAAGGGAAAGGGAGAGAGGGGGGTGGTGTTAACAATAGAAGATAGGAGTGAATCTATTGCAAGAGCTGACAAACCCTAACGAGAGGGAGAAAGAAATAGAAGGGAATATACTGCCACAGAGGAATATTATCGTTTTTTTTTATTAAAGCTCCTATGTTGTTTTATGTTTATTTCCATTAGAAAAGGTTAACTAACCTATTAGTAAGATACAGACAAGCACGATGCATGCATATCCTTGACCTACCATCATGTCGTTGTTTTGCATAGGCACCGTGTTGACAAAATTCAGATATAAAGAAGAAATTAGTGTAACAGAAAAGACAGAGTTTAGGAGAGAAGATAGGGAGGGGTACATATGAATAGGAAAGAGAGAGGGAGCTGAGGTTTTTTTTTTTTTTTTTTGGGGTAAAAAAAAAAAGATTTATTGAAAATAGGAGCGGGTTACAACTAAAGCCTTAGCAGAACAATGATCCTAAAGCAGGGAGTGGAAATAGGCCAGTGAATCATCTCTGCAGATGTCACTGCCTTCCTAGCCAGAGTATGAGCCACATTATTGGCCTCTCTAGAAACAACAGAGAAGGAGAAATGACATCAAGCAGTCAAATTAATGATATCATCTCTAATCAGTTGAACTTCAACCAAGCAAGAGAGATGAGGATTTTCAATGCATTTGATAAGGCCTTCACAGCCGGATTCCATAATCAAATAAGGGAACCCCTCACTAATTGCCAACTGGAAAGAAGCTCGCAAAGCCATGGCCTCCCCCATACAAGTCGAAGAGCAGAAAACCTCTTGAGAGACAGCCTTAATAGGGTTACCCAAAGAGTCTTTGATGATTAACCCATTACTGCTCTTAAAATCATCTTCCTCGAAGGCAGCATTAGAGTTAATGTTATAAACACCAGTTGAAGGAGGGGTCCAAGAAGAAGCAGTCATCAAACAGTTTAATTAAGCTTAGAGAGGGTCTAGAGAATTCATTGAAGGCCATAAAAGATTTCTGGATAACCTCGGGTAGACTCCAATTTTTTAAAATGGAAACAAAGATCATTATGACTAATCCATAAAAACTAGCAGATAAGTGAGGCAAGAGCCCATGCATATCTAGCTTTCGATTTGGAGGATTTTAACAAATGATCCCAATCTTGGATCGATTTAAAAAAAAAAAAAAAGGAAAGCTAGGATCTTCTGGAATCTTAATAGTAAGTTGCGATCCAAACCAAACCGCCTTGGCAAAAAGGCAATGTAAAAGGATATGGTCAATGGATTCAGTACTAACTCCACAACGTTGATAGGAAGCATCAATGGGAATATGCTGATGAATAAGGCCTTCTCTCGATGCCAAACTGTGGGCGCATGCTCTCCACAAAAGGGACTTATTTTTAGGAAAAGTCTTACATGACCAGATACGTCTCCACACAGATTTAGGAACCTTTTACCAAGAGTTTGAATGAGTTGAGGAAGCCTTCGCCTGATCCATATCCTCCTGAATACTAGAAATAAAATGGTAGGCTGATTTAGCAAAAAATTTACCATGTTTGTCTCCATTCCAGATGAACCTATCTTCTTGGGGGAATATACTTAAAGGAATACTAAGAATAGCTTGCTTGACATCTAATGCAAAAAGCTTACCAAGGAGATCTAGCTTCCATGTTCATTGGATCAAATTGATAAGATCCACTATCATAGTCTCCTCACAATCCATGGGTCTAGGAGAATTAGGCTTAAAGCCTTTAATAGAGGGTATCCACAGGTATTTCCATATATGAACCCTATTTTCACTCCCAACTTGGCAAAGAAAGCCCATAAGAAGATACTTCCTTCCTTCTAAAATGCTCCTCCACACCTAAGAGGGTTTATAACCAAACTTAGCATTAAAAAGGTCAGTCTTGGGAAAGTAAATAGATTTTAAAACTGCCTCCAGATGGATGAAAGTGAAAACCAAAGGTGCCAAGCCAATATAGTAAGAAGAGCCAAGTTTTGTATATGAGGATCATGAATCCCAAGCCTGCCTCTATCCTTGGATATGCATAACTAATTCTAAGATATCCAATGAATATATTTCTTTTGATTGCCTTTATGCCAATAGAAATCTGTTGCAGTTCTCTTAATGGAGTGGTGGTAAGAAAGAGGCAATTTGAAATGTGACCCAGCAAAATTTGACATAGGAAGAACAACAGATTTCAACAAAACTTCTTTATCAGCATGAGACAGAAGATAACTTTTCTAGCTTTCAATTCTTTTTGTGGTGCGCTCTTGTCTTTAAAGGAATGCTTCTTAGAGATACCAAATTCCGAGGGCAATCCAAGGTATTTAGAGGGGCCATCACCATATTGAATTTTTGAGTATTCTTGAAAACCATCTTTTGAATCTGGTTGGTGTAATGGAGCTGAATGTCAAGCTTGATTTCTTCAAATTTATACTTTGTCCAGAAGCTCTGCAATAGACATCCAAGCATTCTCTAATGGTAGAAATGTCATCCAATTTAACTAGGGGAAAAAAAAGGCAATCGTCGGCAAAAAGAAGATGAGTAAGAGGAAGGGTACGGTCCCTGATTTTAATGCCGCTGTGTCTGCCATTATCAATTGCAAATTGAATAATCGAAGATAAAGCATGGGCACAAATAATGAAGATACCTAGGGAGAGGGGGTCTCCTTGAAAAATGCCTCTATTGGGGGTAATAACACCTCTTTCGGATCCATTAGCCAAAACAACATAAGACACTGTAGAAATGCATTTCATGACAAGCTGGACCCTGATGGGGATGGAAACCCAGTTTCAGAAGAATTCCTTCAATGAAAGGTCATTAAAGTTAGTCGTATGCCTTTTACATATCAAGCTTCATAACCATGAGGTTAGATTTTCCTTTTTTTCCTCCTCTTAATGTAATGAAAGGCTTCATGGGCCATGAGAATATTATCTGATATTGATCTATTAGGGATAAAAGCCAACTAATATGGCGCAATAATATCACCCAGACAATGTTTTAACCTATTAGCCATAATCTTGGAAATAATTTTAATGCAAACCCCAGATAAACTAATAGGACAAAATTAGTCAACTGATTCAGGATGATTGACCTTAAGGATTAGGCAAATATATGTCCTATTCAAATCCTCATACATATGACCCCAGAGAAGAAATCATGAATGAAAGAAATTAAATCCTTTTTGGTAAGCTCCCAGAAATTTTGAAAAAAAGATGGGGGAGAAACCCATCCAGCCCTGAACTCTTTTGAAGAGCCATAGCAAAGTGGGCCAACCTAATCTCCTCTTCTGTAGGAATACTACACAGGACATCACTATCTTCTATAGCGACCTTCGGAGAAACCATGCTAAGAATGGAATCTAGAGCATTGTTGTCAACGCAAGAAGAGGTATATAAATGTTGGAAATGATTTTGAATTACCTCATAAACTTCAGATTCCGATGAAGTCCAATCACCATTTAGGAGCTTGAATTGGAGAATTTCGTTGCAATGCCTCCGTTGGAGAGTAGTGGCATGAAAGAATTTTGTGATTCAGTCTCCACTTTTTAGCCAATCAATGTGAGATTTTTGAGGCCACATGATCTCTTCCCTAAGAAAGTACTCCTCCAATTGCCTGATAATTTTGGATTCTTCTGCTTAGGGAAATTCCTCTTGAGGAAGATTTTGGATAGTCTAGAGCTCCTGATTCAGCTTGTTAATGCCATCTTGGACATTACTGAAAATTTTGGTATTCCATTTCCAAAAGGCCATTTTGCTGTGATTGAATTTATAGTGAAGAGCTTGCCCAGCAGATGATGAATTGTTACATTTCTAGCCATTGAAGGCAACTCTAGGGCAGTTCGGGTGGCGAAGCCACTTTGACTCAAAATGAAATGGTCTTCGGCCTCTCGAAACACCACCTTCAGTATCAACAACCAACGGGTTGTGGTCTGACCCAACAGCAGGTCGGATCAGAACAATAGCCTCATCAAACTTAGTTCTTCACTCAGCATTTCAAAAAGATCTATCCATCTTACACCTAATGTTCCTTGCTCCTGAGTGCTTATTGTTCTAGGTGCAAGAAGGACCCTTCTTAGAATTCAGCTCCAGAAGGTGGCAAAACTCAGGCATTTCCCTCAAGGCAGGCAATCCCTATGTAAAACCAAATTCCCTCCACTTTTCTCTTTCGTAGACAAACTGAGTTGAAGTTACCAACACAAAGCCATTCACCAATTATGTATTGGACTTTATGTTGTCATTGTTGGCAACTTGACTGTTGTGACAGTATTTGTGAGCACACAGTCAGAGAAATAAAGAGAGAGAATGTTAGTGTAGGAGAGAGAGTGTCAGTGCAGTGGTAAATCTGGAGCAACCTCGCTCTTATGTTTTACAGTGTTTTACATCTCTTATAGTGTGTTTCAGATGATTTGCACTGAGTTGAATGAGATATTACACAGAGTTTAATGAGAGAGAGTATCTGTGGACCCCACTGGTGATGTGACACAGAAACTCATGATGTGACCATAATATTGATGGTGTGACAGAGTTTCAGAATCAGAAGAGAGAGAATGAAGAGAGAGAGAGACTGTAGAGAGAGAAAGAGGAGAGAGAAAGATGTGATGGGCCCCACTGTGCCTAGGTGGCATGCCACCATGGCAGCCAGCCTGGCCGAGGGCCACGGCACCACAATGGTAGCCCCACATGGCCAGCCAACCACAAGACCTGCAGCAAGGCAACCCAGCAAAGCAGCAGCCTCAGGCCCTGTGCCACGCACAAGTGCAGTAACATGCCGCGCATGGCATGGGTGTGCAAGGCCCCTAGCCGCTCCCCCAGCAAGGGCCTATCAAGTGTTCGACATATGGCTTAGAGAGATAAATAAATTTCGGCTATAGAGAAGTTCTCTCAGTAAGTAAACTGTCTACAGGGTTTGTTTTAACAAACCCATGGTATAGAGGTTTTTTTAGAGGATTCCAGGGGCATTTTCGGTAAAGAAACATGAAGAAGATCCGATATCGGAGGCCAAGAGAGAGCCACGCCTCTCATATTCCAATCCAGTGGATCAGATAAAGGCGGACTAATGTGTATCGGAGCCGACGCGCTTTGATGCTCCCGATTAACCTTGTCTTGTTAGAGACTAAAAGTTGAGTGTTGAGTAAATATGGAGCCCGTTGGGCATTACTCCGTGGACTAGCCATCACACACTGTGTTGGTGAACCATGTAATATCTCTGTGTTCATTGTTTTATCTTTTTGGTATATTTGGGAGTGCGTGGAATGGCTTGCAGGGTGGGTGTGCAAATCTAGTAAACCTGGCCAATGAGTGGTAGCGAGGTAGATTTGTATGCGCTTGTGTGTGTATGAAAAGTTAGGTCTCCATCAGCTTTGGACAGCAGTGAAATAATTAGGAAGAATTTTCAAACACTAATTCACCCCCCCCCCTCTCAGTGTCATATCAAGTTCATCATTTTGGACTGACAAATATCCATCATTTGATTCCAAATCAATTGTTTTCGATATTTAACCAAATCTCCATAAACAGTCGTAATAAAGATATGATCAATGTCTCGGGAAGAAGCTTCAAAATTTAATATATGCTTGTTAGAGGAGAAAATATCAATGGCTATATTATGATCGCAGAATAAGGCTAACCCGCATGATAAACCAATAGGACTGATCACAAACATATTTTGAAATTTGAATTTTCTCATGAATCTCTCCATTCTCTCCTGTTTATTTTTTGTTTCCATAAGAAAAAGGATGTTCGGTCTATGTTTTCTGAAGAAATTTGCAAGGACGCAAATTGTCAAGGAGTTCCCCATTCCTTGACAATTCCAACCTATAAGCTTCATGATGTTCCGTGGGGCTGTTTCCCCCCAGCCACGATGGGACCTTGTAATAAAAAAAATTATCAGCATCAGTAAGAGAGTCTTCCACATCTTCAAACTCTGTACAAGGCATCTCTGTCGAGTTTTGTGAAGTAATACCACTGCCCTCATCAAAATTGGTAAGTTGGGTGGAGGTGAAATGAAGTTTTGATTCCCCTTCAACATCTAAAAAATTATGGAGAGAAGAGCTATCTAGTTCCAACTGGGGAGAAATAGTTCTATTAGGTGAGTGATTCATGGGACTGTTGTTGACCGCGGTGGTATGGCTGTGAAGGGGGTTGTGGATGGTCTCGGTAGCAGGAAATCCTTCCTGTGAAATAGTAGATTAATTGAAATGTTGGAGAATTGCGGAAGGAGTTGGAGTACGACTTTAGTAAAGGCGGGATTTTGAAGTATGTATTGTGGTATGTTGAGTTGGTTATCTTAAGGGTGTTAAATGGTTTATAATCTATTTAACGGTCCTGTCCGGTGCGGCGAGGTGTGTAAGAGGGTAAAACCAAAATCGAACCGATTAACTAACGGTGTCAAAATTGAAACCAGAACTAATTAGTAATTGATTTCGGTTTATCGGTTTTTAAATGGCTTTTTATTAATCATTTTTTCTTGCTGATTATAAATGGTTTAATTAAATGGTTATTAATCAACTTTTCATATTAAAAAAAAAAAAAACATGCACAATCCTACGCTCCCCTTGATGATGGAGATGTTGTTGACCACAAAATACACTTTGAAAAACCTCTCCAATGTTGCATTCACAAAACTTAAAAAAAAATCCATTGACATAAAAAATAGTTGTATTGTTGATATAGGTATAAGGTTATGGTAATTCATAAGTAATGGACATTATCATAATAGCCATTGTAAAAAACCTAAAATGCCGAGATAGTATTATATTCTTCATATGATCTCTTTACTGATAAGAGTAAAACTTAATAGTTCATTATGCATGAGAGAAAAAGGAGGATGGGGAATGAGGAGGAGATTACATCCCAAGTCTTATACATGTTTGACATGGAGACTTCACCAAATACAGAAAAATCATTGCAAACAAACTGCTGGATTTCACTCCAATGGGAAATCCCTTCTGACCTTCCTATTAAAGTCTAATTCTCAAGTCCTTTTCTTATTCCTGGCTCCATTTATGTCTTAGTTAGTGACTGATTGGGCAAATGAGTTCTCTGGGCTTGACCCCAAGATGGCAATCAAAGATCCTCAAATTAAATTTTTTTTTTTTTTTTTACTACAAACGATTACCTGTAGGTGGATTTTTAGTCTGACTTGAAATTGGTTTGGCTTCCTAAGTCCTCAATACATGCATCATAGACCTAAGATACATGTAAGTATGGTATGGTTCAGATCGTCATCTATAGTGAGCACCAAGCAGCAGTGAGCATACCTTCTAACGTCCTCCAGCATCCAGCACTAGCAGTGAGCAGTCCGACTCCACTCTCCAAACTCCAACAGCTCAAACGTTAGACTCAAAGTTGAAAGAATGAAAGTTCAAATGGGAATGAGAGTTTAGAATCGAGAGTCTCTTGATTGTTGTTATGCCTAATATGCTTTCCAATTTTTTTGTTTTTGTTTAATGGTTTTAGCCTTTGGAAAATAGGGTTGGGTCTTGGGAAATTAGTATATTAATTGGGTTAGGGTCTTAGGAAAATAGTATAGTAATTGGGGTTGGGGTTGAGGTTTTCAATCTTAGAAATGAGATTAACTTTTACTCTTTTTCGGTTTACACGGTTTATAATCTATTCGGTTTAATCGGTGTCTAGCAGGTGTAACCCAACGGTTTAAACAGTTTGATCCAATTTCGATAAACGATGTCAAATTTCAAATAGAATTGAACTGATTACTAAATGGCCTCACAGTTCTAGTGTAAGACCCGCACACCACGAACCCAGTCTAACCTTACTTTTTGTGTCGTGACCAGTATACCTATCATGGTCGAGCCAAATGGAAATAGACCAAGTGTGTGAAGGAGATAACGATCCCAGGTATTAAACTGACCTAAAAACACTAAAATAGGGGGTAGGGTTGATAAACCTTGAATGACACTGAGAGAGGGGGGGGGGGGTGAATCAGTGTGAATAATTTCTCCCTTGGTTTTTCTTTGCTGCCCAATGATATTCACAAAATAACCTGTCCCAAACACAATCGTATGCAAATCTACCTCACACCACTCGGTGGCCGGTCTACCAGATTTGCACACCCATCCCGCAATTCATTCAACGCACTTCACAAAGCTCATAAACAAGCAAACCACAACACACAAAAATTACGTGGTTCACCACCACAAAGGTGATGGCTAATCCACGGAGTAATGCCCAATGGGCTTCGTATTTACTCAATACTCAACTTTTAGCCCTTTACAGACAAGGATGCTCACCCTAAATTTTCCCAAAGATAAACCGAGAGGGCGTAACAACGCCGAATTCGGGCATAAAGCCGTTGTCCAAAGACCCACCGAACACACCACAACAGATACAATTTTTGGGGCTTATAATGATGCCCTACAATTAAATCCCACCCTAGCAAGGCATTCAATATTTTTCTTTTCTTTTTCTTTGCCTAATGCTAGCATACAATAGATTCCCATGTACCATAGGCATTCAACATCATTATCCTACTTGAACATACAATAGATTGGTTCAATAAATAATAAAAGAGATAAGAAAATCTCACAACCAATTTTTCTGATAATTGACGATGTTCTTCTTCATCTGGTAGTCAATAAATCCTTGCCATATGCAATCAAGCTCTTCTAGCCTTCAAGAACACTTCAATGTATCGGCACTAGCATAAACAGCGATGGAGAATGACTGTCTTCAATTCCCAAAGCAAGAAAAATAAAAAATAAGAGGTTTTTCCCCTTTTTCTTCAAAAACTCCCCTTCTGCGATTTTTCTCGCGGCCAGCAGTGTCTCAAACCATTCTCAATAGAAAGAGCATTAAAAACCTAGCTCGGTGCAATTTGGATCGTTGGATTTGGCCACCGGATGGCCAAGTTATGGCATAAACAAGTTCGGCCTCTGAAAAAATTCCAAATGGAATCTTTCAGTTCCATATGGTGCGCCTGCGACACACCGTAGCCGCGCCCTGTCGCGCTCTGATTGGCTGAAAAGGGAATCACACATTTTGGCCGTCGGATCTCACTTAAAAAGGCGGGATTGAACCAGATCCCTCGGATCTGGATAATCCGCGTCTCCGAAAATCGGCTTAAGTTACAGCCGTAAGATCTGGATCTTGCCCGCTTTTATTTTGCGCACGCATTACACCTTATCACAGTTTTGCTTCCATGTAATGCGACGCATTATATTATCTTGCGCCGGACGAATCAGAATACTGCGGGAGTATCGGCGCGATCTATCATATACACATAATCCGCTTCCATCTGGACCATTCAAAAAGCATCAACCCTTCATAGCTTCATCTGGACCGCCGATATGAGATATTCTCCTTAGCAAAAAGACCAAAATACCCCTGAGAACTTCAAAAATGGCCTCTGTAACTTTTTTAAAAGTGTTAAAAATCTGCCAGAGACGATTTTCCAGAGAGCTTTCTCTCTCCTGGAAAATCGTCGAACATGTGGTGTGCGTACGGAAGAGAAGAACCAATGCGCGGGCAGCATGCGGGAAAGCTTGCGGCAGGACATGCCTGCGGGCTGGTTGGCTTGCGGGGCAGGACTGCCTGCGGGCTGGCCTGCCTTGCGGGCTGGCTGGCTTGCTGCCAAGGCAAGCCCGGCCTTGCCTTGCGGGCTGGCTGGCTTGCCGGCAAGGCAAGCCCGCCCGCTTGCTCGGGCTGGGCTGCCTTGTGGCTGGCCTGTTGTGCCACTTGGCTGGCTCTTTGTGTTGGCAGCTCGGCTGGCTGGTCCGCCTGAGGTGGCATACCACCGTGGTGGGTCCCACCTTCTCTCTCCGGGGTCCCACTTTCTCTCTCCTCTTTCTCTCTCCTCTAATTCTTTCACCTCTTCCATGCTTCACAGCACTGTAACAAATCCGTATCACCGTGATCAACGCCATGTCGCCTGTAAGGTCCGGCAGACACTCTCTCATCAACTGGGACCCAGTTAGCCCAATTTGCCAATAATTACAATATATAGGCCAACAATCTCCTCCTTTGGAATTGTTGGCAACTACTCAATCCACGTGACATTTCTCCCCCTTTGACAACAAGAACAAAGGGATTTCCCACATAGGAGTGCCCACCGCATCTTCCCAATCCTATGGGTGCTCCAAAGTATAAACATATTACCATAGCAACACAAAAACAAATATCAACGAACTCCCCCGAGTCCTACATAGGGAGAAAAAAAATAGAACATGCAAACCCTGCTCCCCCTCACTCCAAACTTCTCAATGCTTGGGAAAGATAATCACTCTCAATTTCTGTCTCAAGTAGTCAAACTGATCTCTGGGAAGTGGCTTTGTGAAGATATCTGCAATCTGCTCTGCTGTAGGAATGAACTCTAATTGAACTTCTCCTTCCAAGACCTTTTCTCTCAAGAAATGATATCGAATGGCTATGTGCTTCGTCCTGGAGTGCATAACTGGATTTTTTAGATATTGATAGCACTTGTGTTGTCACGGAACATTGAAATAGGCTTGTCCGACTCACGCCCTAAATCCTTCAACATTTGTTTCATCCACAAAACCCGTGTACAATAAGAGGTGGCTGCAATATATTCGCGTTCACTGTAGACAATGAGACCGACTCTTGCTTTTACTATGCCAAACCACCAAATTTTTGCCCAGATAGAAAGCACCTCCACTAGTGCTCTTCCTATCATCAACACAACTTGCCCAATCTGCATCTGAGTAGGATGACAAAACTAGATCCTTGCTTTTTGCATACCAAAGACCATACTCCATTGTCCCCTTTAGATATCTGAAGATCCTTTTCACAGCTACAACATGTGTTTCCTTCGGGCCTGCTTGAAATCTAGCTACCATGCACACATGATCAAGAATATCCGGTCTAGTAGCGATCAAGTAGAGAAGACTTCCTATCATTGACCGCATAGTATTATCAACCGAGGGGAGAGTCATCTTCTTTACTTAGCTTACAACTTGTCATTATTGGAGTGCTTATTGGTGTACAGTCTTCCATTGTGAATTTCTTCAACATTTCCTTCACATATTTGGCTCTGTGATAAAAAAGAATCCATTCTTTAACCGGCTAATCGAAGACCCAAAAAATAAGATAACTCTCCAATCATAGACATCTCAAACTCATCTTGCATTCTCTGAAAGCAAAGTCTTGACATAATTCATCCTTTTGGCCTGCAAAGATGATATCATCTACATATACAACCACAAACTGTCACGATTTCCATCCATAGATTTAATATCTGATTACTATCAACCAAACATTTCTTGAAGCCCAACTTACAAAGATAAGTATCCAGCCCCCGAATACCATGCTCTTGGTGCTTGCTTCAACCCATACAATGCTTTCTTCAGTTTACACACAAGTGTAGGGTCCTCACTCGCTTGAAATCCTTCCGGTTGCTCTATATACACCTCTTCTTCCAAGTCACCATCTCGGAAAAGCTGACTTAACATCCATCCGATAAACCTTGAAGTTCTTGTGCACTTGCAAAAGCAAGAAACATCCCGATAGCTTCCAAATTTAGCCACAGGAGCAAATGTTTCTTCAAAGTCAATTCCCTCAACCTGAGCATATCCTTTGCAAACTAATTTGGCCTTGTTTCTTACAATTTTACCATCTTCATTGAGCTTGTTCCTGTAGACCCATTTAGTACCAATAACATTCTTGTCTGTAGGCCTTGGCACCAATTCCCAAGTTTTGTTTTTTTCTATTTGATCTAGCTCTTCATTCATTGCCTTGAGCCAACTAGCATCTTCACATGCCTCTACAACTGATTTTGGTTCAATCTGTGATAGTAATGAAAATATTTGTTTTGGTTGTCTCACCTTTCTTGTTTGCATACCAGCAGATGGATCACCAAGAATTAATTGATCGGGATGATTCTTTTTTACTCGCTTGAGCCACTTTTGTTCGCCTATCTGCCTCGAATCGATCGCTCTTCTCTTTCTTCGTCTCCGACCACTGTTCTCTGTTTCGGCACATTTGTAACATCCTCGCTCCTTTTCCGATTCAATGTCATTTGCTCCCGTCCAGGTCTTCAAAAATAGGAACCTCATTATTTGATTCTCAGTAGAAGAATTCTTGTGCTCATCAATTCTCACATCTGCACTTTCAACAATCTTGCCAAGTTTTTTATTGTAACATTTATATGCTTTGCTTGAGGTAGAATAGCCAAGAAAAATTTCTTCATCTGCTCGATCATCAAACTTCCCTAGACCATGACTAGTGTTCTTGATATAACACTTACTACCAAATACCTTGAAGTGCTTTGTTGTAGCCTTCTTGCCAAACCATAGTTCATAGGGTGTCTTGTCTTCATGTGGCCTCAACATACATCTATTCTGAACATATATTGCCGTATGCACTTTGCTTCTCTCCGGAATTTATTCCCCATGTCATTTTCGCTAACATAGCTCCGGCCATTTCCCCGAACAGTTCTATTCTTTCTTTCCCGCAACACCATTTTGCTGTGGTGTTCTAGGAGCTGAAGTCCGTCTCTTAATGCCGTTCTCGTAACAATATTCCGCAAAGTCAATCCAGGTGTACTCTCCTCCCCATCGGATGACAAGATGCACAAATATCATTGGAAGGCTTTTTCAATGAAGGAATATCTCTCATAGCATTTTTGTTAGATATCTTGGACAGATTTTCAAAACCAATATGACCCAATCTTCTATGCCATAGCCATGTTTCCTCTTCTTGACTCATCATACAATTCTCTTCAAACTCTTCACACATCCTTGATCACCGAAAATTAACTGCGGGCCCTTATTACAAAGCTGACTAACACTCAATAGATTATGTTTCAAACCTGAAACATAAAGAACCTCATGAGATTTCAACTTCCCATTGTTGAGGCTAATGCTTCCTTTCCCAACAATCTTTGCACCAATATCATTACCAAACTTGACTGAGCCTCCTTCATACTGTTGAAATTTATGAAGCCTCTTACTATCTCCCCGTCATATGGCTTGAACATCCACTGTCAAGAATCCAGGGTGTAGAACTATTTTGAGCCTTGAGAGCTGTCTCGTACAACCAAAGAGCTATTTTTCTCAACCCGGATCCTCTTATTTGATTTAGATATTTCATCTTGCTTCGTCTTGGGTTCTTGCTTCTAATTCGTCATACTATCTCCGTGAAGGTGGCATAGGGGGAAAGATGGTTCCGCAGTTCCTTGCTATATGCCTAAAATTGTTACAGATTATAGCATTCAACAAAATTTTCTTCAAGAGGGGCAAACCGATTTCGCTTTCAAATCTAACTTGACTCATATTGAACTTGCAAGTAGCTATTCTGTGACCATAAGTATTGCATTTATAACAAGAACCATGAAAATAGGATCTTGACCTAGAAGGAGTTTCCATGTATCTCATCCGTCTCCGTGGTGCACTCGGGATGGTTTTCTCTGTAGAAATTATCGTACTCCATTCTCTTTCCTTGCCATGTATTTTGTCTTGGCCTTGTATAGTTAGTCTTGGGAAGAGAAATTTTGTTTCCACTTTGGCAATGAACTATTGGGTCCTTACCCTTTTCAATTTCCTTCACAAAAGATATGGGCTCTTTTCCCTTTGAACTTGCAGTTTTTGATGTCCGTCCTTTTCAAAACCAAGGCCAAACTTAATGTGGGAAGGTCTTTGAGCATTGATGATCCCGTCAAGCTTATTACTACTGGGATGCACTTAAGCGGGCACTTATTTACCTCTTCATGTTGAGATAATTTTTGTTGTCTCTCAACCTCTTCTTTTTCATACTCAGCCACTTTTGTCTTTAGAAGAGTAAAATCATTTTCAAATTCTTCAAATCGCTCAACCATAGGAAGTTGTTCTTCAAGTTGAACTTTCGGACTTGCATTCTCATTCAACACAATGGTGTAATCTATAGATGCCTGTTTTAATCCGAGTATTGAGATTTTCTATAATTCTCTTGGACTCTTCATATTGAGATTTCAGATCTTGAATTATTTGCTTTTGCTTTTTGACTTCTTGAGAGGCAAGCTTGTTGTGTTTTCTTTCCTTCTTAAGCTCCTTCATGGCTGCAACAAGTTCTTCCTCAAAATTTATCTCACCCTCTTCATCACTGCTTGAAAAATTATCTTCCTTGTCATTCTCTTCATCACCACTTGAGATAGAATTCACAATTTTTCCTTTATCTGTGATCTTCTCTTGAGCTTCAATGTACACCATAAACAAAGCCTCACTAGGCTCATCTTCGTAGATTTCTTCAGTCATCATCAAACTTACTCTTCATGGGGCATTTTGCAGCAAAATGTCCAACCTTGCCACAGTTGAAACATTTGAAAGGAAGCTTATTCTTGTATTTACATGTGCCCTTCTTTAATTTTCTAGTGAAATGAGTTGTGGCTTCATCTTCACTTTCTTCCTCATTTTGCTTTTCAGAAATCTTCAGCTTCTTCATAGCCTTAAAAGCAACCTCGCTTATCACCAAGTGGTTCCCGGATCAATCCCTCATTTCAAAAGTCACAAAGCTCCATGAATTTCATCAATTGTAATCTGTTCCAAGTCCTTGGTTTCTTCAAGTGCGATACCTTTGACTCAAATTTTGGGGTGAGAGACCTCAAAATCTTCCGACAAACTATATGACCTTTCAAATCATCACCAAGTCCTCTAATAGAGTTGACCACATCATTAACCCCTGTTCATGTATTGATCAATGGTCTCATCTTCATTCATCTTCGATTCTCAAACCGACCTCTGAATGTCCTTAACCTGACAGTCTTGATTTTCTTATCTCCTTCATATATGTTGATCGATGCCGTCCCATACTTCCTTTGCTTTGTCTTGCAGTCCATGATTTTAGCCAGTTCACTATTTTTCGCCCCCCTTGAATGGCATTGAGAGCTTTTCTATTGTTCTCAAAATTCTTTTTATCTACAACCCGTGGGAGCATTTGTATCATGTGGAGTGTAGCCATTCTCTCTGAAGCCCAAACATCATAACCAAGAGATCCTACATAGACCTCCATTCTTCTTTCCAAAAGACAAAATTCTTCCCATCAAACAAGGGAGGCTTGTTTGAACCTTCTCCCGGTGCCATATATTATATTTTGATCTTCTCGATTGCTGATTAAGTGTCACCGAGCCCGGTGCTCGATACCAATTGATAAACCTTGAATGACACTGAGAGGGGGGTGAATCGGTGTGAATAATTTCTCCCTTGGTTTTTCTTTGCTGCCCAGTGATATTCACAAAAATAACCTGGCGTCCCAAACACAATCGTATGCAAATCTACCTCACACCACTCGCGGGCCAGTCTACCAGATTTGTACACCCATCCCGCAATTCATTCCACGCACTTCACAAAGCTCATAAACAAGCAAACCACAATACACAAAAATTACGTGGTTCACCACCACGATGAGTGATGGCTAATCCACGGAGTAATGCCCAATGGGCTTCGTATTTACTCAATACTCAACTTTTAGCCCTTACAGGACAAGGATGCTCACCCTAAATTTTCCCAAAGATAAACCGAGAGGGCGTAACAATGCCGTAATTCGGGCATAAAGCCGTTGTCCAAGACCCACCGAACACACCACAACAGATACAATTTTTGGGCTTATAATGATGCCCTACAATTAAATCCCACCCTAGCAAGGCCTTTGCCTAATGCTAGCATACAATAGATTCCCATGTACCATAGGCATTCAACATCATTATCCTACTTGAACATACAATAGATTGGCTCAATAAATAATAAAAGAGATAAGAAAATCTCACAACCAATTTTTCTGATAATTGACGATGTTCTTCTTCATCTGGTAGTCAATAAACCCTTGCCATATGCAATCAAGCTCTTCCAGCCTTCAAGAACACTTCAATGTATCGGCACTAGCATAAACATTGATGGAGAATGACTGTCTTCAATTCCCAAAGCAAGAAAAATAAAAAATAAGAGGTTTTTCCCCTTTTTCTTCAAAAACTCCCCTTCTGTGATTTTTCTCGTGGCCAGCAGTGTCTCAAACCATTCTCAATAGAAAGAGCATTAAAAACCTAGCTCGGTGCAATTTGGATCATCGGATTTGGCCACCAGATGGCCAAGTTATGGCATAAACAAGTTCGGCCTCTGAAAATATTCCAAATGGAATCTTTCAGTTCCATATGGTGTGCCTGCGACACACCGTAGCCGCGCCCTGTCGCGCTCTGATTGGCTGAAAAGGGAATCACACATTTTGGCCGTCGGATCTCACTTAAAAAGGCGGGATTGAACCAGACCCTCGGATCTGGATAATCCGCGTCTCCGAAAATCGGCTTAAGTTACTGACCGTAAGATCCGGATCTTGCCCGCTTTATTTTGCGCATGCATTACACCTTGTCACGATTTTGCTTCCATGTAATGCGACGCATTATATTATCTTCGCGCCGGACGAATCGAATACTCGCGGGAGTATCCGACGCATCCGCCATATATACACATAATCCGCTTCCATCTGGACCGTTCAAAAAGCATCAACCCTTCATAGCTTCATCTGGACCGCCGATATGAGATATTCTCCTTAGCAAAAAGACCAAAATACCCCTGAGAACTTCAAAAATGGCCTCTGTAACTTTTTTAAAAGTGTTAAAAATCTGCCAGAGACGATTTTCCGCAGAGCTTTCTCTCCCGGAAAATCTTCGAACATGTGGTGTGCGTGCGGAAGAGAAGAACCAATGCGTGGGCAGCATGCGGGAAAGCTTGCGGCGGGACATGCCCGCGGGCTGGTTGGCTTACGGGCGGGATCGCTCGCGGGCTGGCCTGCCTTGCGGCTAGCCGGTTTGCTTTGCCAAGGCAAGCTTGGCTCTGCCTTGTGGGCCGGCCGCTTTGCCGGGCAAGGCAAGCCCGGCCTGCTTGGGGCGGGCTGCCTTGTGGCTGGCCGTTCTGGGCCGGGCTGCCTTGTGGTTGGCCTTCTTGTGCCACTTGGCTGGCTCTTTGTCTTGGCCGGCTCCCGGTTGGCTGGTCCGTCTCTAGGTGGCATACCACTGTGGTGGGTCCCACCTTCTCTCTCTTGGGTCCCACTTTCTCTCTCCTCTTTCTCTCTCCTCTTTCTCTCTCCTCTAATTCTTTCACCTCTTCCATGCTTCACAGTACTTGTAACAAAGCCGTATCACCTGTATCACTGCCATGTCGCCTGTAAGGTCCGCAGACACTCTCTCTCATCAACCTGGACCCAGTTTGCCCAATTTGCCAACAATTACAATATATAGGCCAACAAGGGTCGCATACCCAGCTAGGCAGGGTCGGACCCCCCCAATATAAAAGTAACCGGGGGTCGGACAACTTAGAACCAGGGGTCGACGGGATCTCCGACCCCCTCATCGACCCCCAGTCTGCCGACAGAAACCGTGATTGGAAACTTTCCAAATTTCATGGGGATTCTTTCCTAATCTCAGTGGGACTTATTTTGAGAGTTTCTACTCTATAAATAGGATGTCCCTAAGCCTCTTTTACTCCTTTTAGAACCCTAATTGGATTGAGAGAAGGAGAAGAGAAGGAGAAGAGAAGGAAAGTGGAGAAGAAGACCAAAGAGAAGGCTTCAGAGAAACAAGTCTACTTCTCAGGTATGGATACTATCTCCATGAAATTCTTAAGACCTTAGAGTAGATGATGAAGAGGGTATGTTCTAGGAGAAACCCAAATCATCCATCCATGGTTAGGTTTCAATGGAAACCATGGAGGAGATCATTAAAAACCATGTAAGTGTATAGAGAGAAGTTCTAAGCCATAGAACATGTATAGAATGGGTTATAGAAGTAAGCCATGGGAACCAAACTTGAAAGAATGAACCGTAGGATGAAATTCTCGACTCAACCCACGGGGGGTCGCACGTGGGGTCGATGGAGAATCAACCCTAGCATTGACCCTCAGCATTCGAGAAATCCAGGAAAGGGGTGGTCGCACCCAGGGTCGATGGAACATCCGACCCTGGCATCGACCCTACTACAGGGGGTCGCAGAAAATTGCTACCCTACCTGCGACCCGTCCTGTGACCCCCAGTTAACAGCAAGCTTTAAAATTGGAATTAATTCTAATTAAATTCTATCGACTTGGTTAGGTCTTCTAGTGATATAATATTGATATTAAGGTGGTTCTTAAAGCTTGAAAGAGGATCTACAATTAAGCAAAGGTGAGGGAACAAGACCTAAACTAATTGGTTAATAACAAACTGTTTTTGTTTCTTGAGTCCAATGCCATGATTGATTATATGCGTGTATGCTTTTAATGTGCATTCAACATGTCATCCAATATTTCTATTATTACTGTTTATGCATATTTAAATTTAGGGTTAATTACACAGACACCCCCTCTACTGTAGTAAAACTACATAGAATTACCCTACTTTTACAAAAGCTACACAGAATACCCCTCTAACAATCCTATCATACAATCTCACCCACACCGTTAGTTTTAACTTAACGACAGAGGGTCAATTTTTTTTAAGACAAAAATACCCTTACTAAGTGCATTTTTTAAAATGAAAAAGAAAATAAAAAAAATCACAAAAAAAATATAAAAATGAAATTGAAAAGTTTTGAAGGTAAAAAAGTCTTTTTAAGCATCTAAAAAAGAATAAATCCTTTAAAAAAATTTGTCTAAAAGACATTTAGTAAGGGTATTTTTGTCTAAAAAAAGTTGACCTTCTGTCGTTAAGTTAAAAGTAACAGTGTGGGTGAGATTGTATGATAGGATTGTTAGAGGGGTATTCTGTGTAGTTTTTGTAAAAGCAGGGTAATTCTATGTATTTTCACTACAGTAGAGGGGGTGTCTGTGTAATTAACCCTTAAATTTATTTATTATAACATGATGATGATGATGATGATGATGATGATAAGAATAGGCATGTGAATGTTTGTGTTTGATTGGTGTATATGGTGCGGGTAGAGATGGTATCAACCGGTACTTCGATGCCGTTCTCATCGGGGTATATTGTGCCATTGTCTATTCAAGTCATGTCCATTAAGCAAGTGTTAGTGTGCTTGATGCTAGTGGAGCATCAGGGGGGAACGTGGCATTGTAGTTCAGCCTGGTCACCAGACTCTAGCTTTATCTCTACTCAAGTCTTGTCCACTAACATCATCGTATCGCCATTATCTTAGCGGAACTAATACGTCGTAGGGCATCAGGGGGGAACGTGGCATTGTGGTTTAGCCTAGTCACCAGACCCTAGCTCTATCTCTATGGATGTATTGAGGGACGCTGGGGTGAGGCCTTGGATACATTGTTTGACATTAGGGTTGGTTAGTTGCAAACCCAGTTTGTAAGCCCTCGCCAACAGGGGCTTACGTGTTGGTATGGGCAATCGGTACAACAATGCCATTTTCATTGGGTGTATATTGTCCATGGTGGGTGCATGTGGGGCGACAGTGCCGTTTTCATTGGGTGTTTCCACACACTCGTGTATAGAGGTGCGGCGGCCACCTATCCTTTCTATAGCACATTGCAAACTTACATACCAAACCACAGTTATGAATTGAATGCATGCATATGGTTGTTTCATTGTTTTGTTTGCTCACTGAGCCGTGATGTGTGCTCACCCTTTTGAATTCAAATATTTTTAGTTGGTGATGCAGGTACCATCGTTGAAGATTATATGAACCCTCCAGTGTACGGGCACGTGGCGGCGATGGAAGTTGAAGACTTAGTGGATACGCATGACTCCTCATGCGAGTGTAACTCATGCGTATTCGATTAGATTTCTTTTATTATTAAAGACATGTAATTGATATTTTACTTATTTATGTCTCAGTTGATACAACATAACTTGATATTTTATTTATGATTATCACAGTTAGATTTCTTAGTTCATTTTACCATAAGACTTCCGCTATTGTGTATTTACTCTGATTATGAATGTGAATGTCTTGAGGTTTAGATAACACGGATATAGCCTACTCGAGATCCTGGTTAAACCGTTGGTTTGTTAGCGGTTCATCACACCATTCTGAATAGTACAGAATTAGGGTGTGACAACTTGGTATCAGAGCATCTCAGGCCTTGTCCGCTAAACCAGCAAACTTTCACAAGCACTCGTGAACTGAGATAGGATAAAAGTTAAAAATTATAATACTAACACACTATAAGCACCAGTGATGTTTGAGACAAAATTGAAAAGAGAATAATATATCTATTAAAGGAGAAACAAGTTTAAGTACAATGAAGGAAAAACAAACGTATATATATTTAAAGCGGAGTACAGTCCACAACCCGGACAGTTACTCTGTTGTAAGACCCGTATCAAACTAACCCGGTCTTACCACCTTGAACCAGGTTTACCCATCATGGATGAGCCAAATGGACCAAGTGCATGAAGGAGATCACGATCCCAGGTATTAAACTGACCCAAAAACACTTAAATTAAGGGGAGGGTCGCATACCCAGTATGGGAGGGTCGGACCCCCCCCCCCAAGACAGAAGTCAGACCCCCAGTTTTACATGGGGGGTCGGACACTTTAGGAACTAGGGGTCGACGGGATCACCAACCCCCCTATCAACCCCCGGTACTCGGTAAAAATAGAAATTAGGAAACTTTCCTAATTTCAATGGGATTCCTTCCTAATCTCAATGGAACTTATTTTAAGAGTTTCTACTCTATAAATAGGACGTCCCTAAGCCTCTTTCACTCCTTTTAGAACCCTAATTGAATTGAGAGAAAGAGAAGAGAAGGAAGAGAAGAAGAAGAGAAGGAAAGAAGAGAAGAAAGCAAAAGGAGAAGAATTGCAGAGAAGGAGTAATCTTCTCAGGTATGGATACTATTTCCATGAGTTTCTAAAGACCTTAGACTAGATAATGAAGAGGGTATGATCTCGGAGAAACCCAAACCATCAACCCACGGTTAGGTTTTCATGGAAAACTATGGGAAAAATCATGAAAGCCATATAGGTGAATGAATCATGATTCTAGGCCATAGAACATGTGCGGAATGGACTGCAGGAGCAAGCCATAGGACCCCAAATACGAAGAATGGACTGAAGGAAGAAAATCGACCAAAACCCACAGGGGGTCGCATGGGGGTCGATGGCCAATCGACCCTACCAGACCCTGAGCATCGACCCCCAGTGTTCGGGAAGTCCAGAATAGGGGTGGTCGCACCCAGGGTCGATCATTACTCCGACCTTACCTCCGACCCCCAATTAACCGAATGGTTTTTGAATTCAGAATTAGTTCTAATTAAATTCTATCGACTTGTTAGGTCTTCTAGCAATATAATAACAATATAAAGGTGATCTTAAAGCTTGAAAGGGGATCTATTAGCAAGCTAAGGTGAAAAAACAAAACTCTAAACTAATTGGTTAATAATAAACTATTTTTCTCTTTTCTTGAGTCCAATGCTATGCTTGATCCTATGCGAATATGTTTGTAATGTGCATATAACATGTCATCCAATATTTTTTTTTGTATGCACATTACTTTTTTAAACATGATATTGATGATGATGATAGGAATAGGCTGAATTATGTGTGTTACTTTATGCGAGCAAGGGGGGGGGTGTTAAGGCCGGGCCTCAACACCCTAGCCTATTCTAACCAAGTCTTGTGCATTAGCATCAAGGGAGGTTAGTAACTTCGGTCGCTTTGGTCCTTGTAGTCTCGACTCTATCGGGGGCTTTAGCTCTATCTCTATGGACGTTCTGAGGGATGCTGGGGTAAGACCTTGGATACACTGTTTGGCATTAGGATTGGTTAGTTGCGAGCCCAGTTTACAGCCCTCGCCAACAGGGGCTTACGTGTTGGTATGGCACTGTACAACAATAAACTAACCTTTGTTGTACAATGTTCATGAATTGGGTGCTTATGAGTCGACGATAAATGTTTCCTTCGGGTGGCATCACAGACTTGTGTATAGAGGCGGGGTCAATAAACGTTAACCTTTGACTACCTAAATATTTCTATTGCATATTACAAACTTTAAACCAGACCAAAGATATGAATTGACTGCATGCATATGTATTGTTGCATTGTTTTGTTAGCTCACTGAGCCATGATGTGTGCTCACCCCCTCGACGTCAAATATTTTTAGTTGATGATGCAGGTACTACCGTCGAAGATTATGTCAATGCTCCAGTATACGGGCACATGGTGGCGATGGAAGTTGAAGACGAAGTGGATACACACGACTCTTCTTGCGAGTGCAATTCATGTGTATTCGATTAGAATTTATTTTTATTATTTGGATTAGTAAAGACATGTATTTGATATTTATTTATGTCTTAGTTGATAGAGAATAATTTATCATTTAAATATTAATATCACAGTAGATTCTCAGTTCATTTTACCATAAGACTTCCGCTATTGTGTATTTATCCTGATTATGAATGTGGATGTATGAGGTTTAGATAAAATGGATTCCGCTTGTCTGAGATCCTGGTTGAACCATTGGTTTGCTAACGGATCATCACACCATTCTAAAGTGTGCAGAATTGGGGTGTGACATCTGTAGTACAAAAAGGAAAACAAAAAGATAATACAATCATAAAGCTGGAGGTGATGGGGGAGGCGGTGCCTCACGGTCTCTATCATAGTCCTCAGCGTAGACTCTAGTCAACCAAGCTATCTGAGTCTGAGTCGTCTGAAGACTAGCTGTGAGATCAGCCACCCGCTGGTCAGTCACTCGCTGAGCATCCCTAAGCTCTCCCACCCGCTGATCCGACATGCGCTGAGCAACCAAAAGCTTTCCCACCTGCTGATCGGACAAGCGCTGAGCCTCTAGAAGCTCTCCCATCCTCAAGTCGGACATGCACTGAGCCTCTCGTATCTCGTGCAATATCCCCATCATGTCATCAGAAGGAGCATACGAAGGACCAGCTGCATGTGAAGGACCAGCTGAAGAAGAGGGACCAGTTCTTGTAGTATGAGTAGGTGATGGAGGAGGTATGGCATCCACATCCATGTATAGCCGATCGTCATCATCCCCATGAACCCCTGCTCCAGCGACTGCTGCTGCTGCCTCAGCGTCAGCCATCTCCACTTGAGTGCGAAGGCACACCATCGCGGTCCTCTCCTCATCGCTGACCTGGGCATCCTACATGCCCATCTTGCAGATGGCCTCCCAATCTAGAGGCGATGAGAAGGATTTCTCCTGAATCTTCTCATCCAACAAATCAACCCCTAGGCGGGTAAGCAATGTAGTAATCATGCGTCCATAAGGAAGGTTGCCCGTATGACTGGGCAACGTGGCACTGATCATCGTCTGCATGATGATATAGGGAAGGCAGACGGGCTGCCTAGTGCATATGCAGTACAGCAGATACTGGATCAACTGGGAGACCCTCTCATAGTGTCCACTCTGCGGTATCAGATTATGCTGAATGATCTTGCAGTACACCCGTGGATCTGAACGCAGATAACTCGCTTTCATCTCCCAACGATCTGGTCTGATGAGCTGACGGTCTATCTCAGCCCTCATCTGTAATAAAAAGAACTGGGGCTCTCCCGGGGCACAGAATACGAAGGAGCCATCATAGGAGATACCCAGCAAGTCCACTAGCTGCCGATAGTCAAAGAAAATCTCAACTCCCTTGACAAAGCTAGTGATCCTAAGCTCACCACCCCTCTCAACATCGTTGTAATCCCCTACCACTTGGAGATTACAATAGAACTGGCGTACCAAGTCAGGACAGGTACAGGCATCATAGGTGATGACAGGGAGCCATCCCATATCACCAAAAGCCCTCTCTACGTCGAACAAGGCCAAGCTAGCCAAGTCCACCTTGCGGCCTCCCTCTACTTTCTTGCGAGCGTAGCGGGCATACTGCGTCTCGGCTTCATGGGAACGGAAGCAAAGACAGTTGCAAACACTAGGTACCTTGGTACGAGCCATAATATCTGCAAATAACAAAGAGAAGCAGATATTGGGTTAGTAAAGATGAAAAATCTAAAAATTTCGACATTATAACGACGTAAATTGGTCAAAAGCCTCACTTTTCACCCATACACGTGGGGAGGAGGACTTACGTAGATCTTAAACTATCCTGTGAGACTCATACAGTCGAAAATTTTAGCTAATAAGATTGAATTGGAAGAAATTTCAAGAAATTCAAAATCTCAACAAAATTAGGGGAAAAAGAGTAAAATTCAAGTTTCTCGATAACCAACCAATGAAACTCAAATATTTTTTAGGGCTTTCGTTCCTCGAGTCACCAACAACGAAAGCCCCCAATAAAAATCGAATTTTTACGGTTGAAAAAAGTTTAATTTGAAAAAAAACGAGATATACGAGCAAAAACCTAGGTATGGAAACCTAAAAACATGAAAACGTAGGGGATTTACCTATAGCGGAGGTGTAGACGATGAAACAAGGAGTGCAAACCACCAACGGATGGGAGTTGTCACTGTAGCAACTCAGAGGGACGAGACGAGTCGAAGCGGAGAAGAAAGAATGGGAAATGGACTTTGAATCGGAACTTAAAAATCTGATTTTTAGTCCGGGGGTCGGAGAATTCGACCAAAACCATCGACCCCCCTCATCGACCCGCGGCTCTCGGTAATCTGACAGAGAACCAGGGGTCGAACCTAGGGTCGGACACCCATCGACCCCCATATCGATCCTCGGCTCTCGGTAAGAATCAGTGATTCCCAGGGTCGGACAACCATCGACCCCCACCATCGACCCTGCATTAAAAAGACAGTAAATTTTGATAGAATGATCTGAAAAGTTTGAAAATACCATTGATTAGTGTATCCAAATATGAGAATGAAGTATATAATGATTGCCTCACGTGTTCTATGATTTTTCAGACACTACCACCACCAGAACGGGAAATGGCTGGGCGAAGAGGAAACAGACGAGGACGTAACCCAATTCCACCACCACCACCTGTGGATGAAACTAGTCATGAAATTCCTGAAGTACAAGAGAATCCAAACGTGGCACCACCAGGAGCTAATGGTCAGGCAAATCCTACAAACTTGCCAGCCCCACCTATAGAGTTAGCTACAACCGTAATGAACTTGGCACAACAACTGCAACAAATACAACAGGTGCAAGCTAATATGCAAGCTGCCATAGGCTTGGCTTTTCCAGCTGCACATACGACAACGATGCCAGCAGGATAGGCAAGCACAATACCAGGGGGAAGTAACGCAGTACCCCATACACCTCAAACACCAGTCATGCAAGCTCAAGTGTAGAATCCTGAGATAGCTCAAGGTGGTTATCAGTACCAACCACCTATGTATGAGGTCTATGCTCCATATCAGTTGGACCGCTCCAGACTGGTCGAGCGTTTTCTGAAGATGAAGCCCAAAGAATTCAATGGCAAGCCAATAGACCCTTTGTGGCCGGCACACTGGATTGACGAAATGGAAAGAAATTTTATGATGATGACAGTAAATGAGGAGGAGAAAGTGTTGTGTGCCACATTTATGCTCAAGGACGATGCACACCATTGGTGGAAGTCCACCAGGACATATCTATTAACCAAACACACCCACTTGACCTGGGATATCTACAAAGAGGTATTCTTTGAGAAATACTTCCCTAGAAGTTTCAGAGATTCTATGGAGAGAGAGTTCCTGAGTTTATATCAGGGGCAGATGACTATCGACGCATATCAACAGCGTTATGAGGAGCTGTTTTTCTTTGCACCAGTCAGTATGCAAGAGGAGGATACAAAAATCCGAAGGTTCGTCATGGGACTTAGGAGAAGCATACGCGAACATGTTCTGGGACTTGAGAAGAAAATCTACAATGAAGCTGTACAAATTTCTCGAGTGATAGAGTCGAGCCAGAAAGAGAGCTACTTTGCTCAAAATAGGAGAAACAAAAGGCCAAATGAAATTTTTTACAACGGAGGGAACACCAAGGTATTCCAACCCTTCCGTACTCAAGGCTTCAATGCTGCAAGCCAAGACCACTTTAGCAGTCCCACCGCAACCAAAGAAAAATGGTGAAGGAATAAGATGTTTTAACTGCAATCAAGTAGGGCATGTCTCAAGAGAGTGTGCTAAGCCCAGAAAACAACTACAGCAAGGAAGAGTTTACGCTGTTTCAGCCAAGGATGCTGTCCGCATCGCATGATGTGGTCACAGGTATGACCTGAACCTTTCATTTTATGTTACATTGTATGAGCATGTAGACTAAATTAAAATAAATCACATGTATCGTACCTAGTAATGGCATTCCTGTCAGAGTGCTCTTTGATTCTAGAGCTACTCATCCTTTTATATTTGTGCTATTTGGAAAGAAGCTAAATATACCCCTTAAATCTTTAGACTACAAACGGCTTATACGATCGCCGATGGAAATTATGAAGTCCAAGGAAGGACCTAGTATAAATGCTGTTTTATGTTTCGCATCAATAGATACAGATTTGGAAGGAGGGAACATATAATAAAAACTCATGATAATCCAATTGAGCGAGAATTTATGGATGAACTTATGGAGCAATAGTTCGTCGGCTGCGTTTGTGGCATTAAAGGTCATCTATGAATTGATGGATGAAGTAAAAGTAGTAATTTTGTTAGATCTGTATATAAGAACGGTGTAAGCAGAGTTAGAAAAAGGAAAACCAAACCCTGACTTTTGTTTTGGGAATGAAACTGCAGTACAGTGAACTATGTCAATGATTTGCCACTGACTCCCAAATCGGTGGACATGGTTGGGTGATTGTTGATCGCCTTATGAAGATAGCTCATTCCATTGCTATACGACCTCGGTATGCTTTGGAGCGGCTAACTAAGCTATATGTGGAGTGAATTTGCTACCAAGCTACTATGTAGATGTCACCTATAAGCATGGTACGGTAGGAATGTCAAATTCTTTTGTTTTGGAATGAAGTTAATGAATGAAGAGTTTTAAGACCTGAGCCTATTGAGGAAACCTATCAAGTGGTAGACAAGATCAAGAAAAGGTCCAGGATAGCTCAAGTTGTCAGAAGAGACACCAAGACCTCGAGTTCGCCATAAGTGACAAAGTTTTCTTAAGGATATTACATATGCATGGATTAAAGAAAAATTCAATGAGGAGGGTAAGTTATATCCAATATATGTTTTGGACTTCATAAAATTTGGAGAGATGTAAAAAAGTTGTATATCAACTAGCGTTACCGCTGTCCATGTCTAGTATGCATGACGTATTTCGTGTGTCTCCATCGTAGAAGTACATTGGAGATTCATATCAAAGACACAGATCACGGAACCAATGGATTAGATAAAAGATTTAACTAATGAAGTGGTGCCAGCCTAGTTCACTAGTTGAAAGGTACAACATCTCCAAAGCTGGGATGATTAGTATGTGAAGACTCTACAATTTTGTATGGGAGTTTTATATAAACTCCTCTTATCTTAAGGTTTTAAGTCATTGAGTTTTTGTGAGAACTCTCTCTGTAATCAGTTTTCCTCTCTGAGATAGTGAAATTTTTTATCTGCTGCAGCCGTAGACGTAGCCCTAAATTGTATGGGTAAACCACGTTAAATCTCTGTGTTCTCTGTGTGCGATTTCTCTTTTCTATTTCTTGATTCTGTAACAAACTGGTATCAGAGCCTGTTCGTTCCACATCTGTTCGTCAAGAGTAGAGATGACGTCACACAATATTAAGATCGATAAATTCACAGGTAAGAATAGTTTCAGTTTATGGCGTATCAAGATGCGAGCCCTTCTGAAGCAACAGGGCATCTAGTTTCTGCTTTCGAGAAAGAAGCCTGAGTCAATGGAGGATTCAAAATTTGCACAACAGGATGAGAAAGCTCGTTCAACAATCCTGTTGTGTATAGCGGATGAGGTTATTTATAAAGTAGCTGATGAAGAATCCACTGTCGATCTATGGAAGAAGTTGGAGACACTTTATATGACAAAATCCCTTACCAATAAGTTGTTATTGAAACAACGTCTGTTCACCCTTTGTATGAAAAAAGGTATGGCTCTCAAAGAACATCTTGATGAATTAAATTCTATTTTAATGGATCTGAAAAATATAGATGTTAAAATCGATGATGAAGATGCAGCCCTTATTTTGTTGGTCTCCCTACCTCCGTCGTACAAAAATTTTGTAAACTCTTTCGTCATGGGTAGGGACACCATCACTCTGGAAGAAGTCAGATCTGGTCTTCATTCTCGTGAACTTAGGTATAAGGCCTCTGAAAACGATACAGAAAATCGAGCAGTAGGATTGGCTGTCACAAATTCTGATTTTGATAAGGGACAAGGAAGAATAGAAAATGGTCTAACCAGTCTTACCACCTTGTATCAGGTCTTTCTATCATGGTCGGGCCAAGCAAACCAAGTGCGTGAAGAAACCACAAGGCTAGGTATGAAATTGAACCCAAAATCATCTAATTAGGAGCGTGTGGTCGCATACCTAAACAGGTGGGGTCGACCACCCCTCAGAATAATGAGACCACTGGAGTCTGGGACGTGTGATCACATTTTTTGGACGTGTGGTCGACGGGTTTTGTGACCCCACATGCGACTACACGATGTCAAACTGACTCTGTGATTAGGAAACCTTCCTAATCTGAAGGGGGTTCTTTCCTAATCTAAGTAAAACTTTATATGGAGGATTTTTCTCTATATATAGGATGTCCCTTAGCCTCTTTCATTCTTTTAGAACTCAAATTGAAAGAGAGAGAAAGAGAAGAGGAGGAAGAGAAAGAGAATTGAAGAGGAAGACTAAGAGAAGGAAATTCAGAGAGAACTTTGATTCTTCAACAAGTTTAAGGTATGAAACATCCCCCACATCAGTTGAATGCCTAGAATAGATCATGAAAAAGATAGTGATTCAAAGTGAGACCCCAATCATAAAACCATGGACAAATTTTAAGAGATCCATGGAGGGAATCTATTAGGATGATGGATTATGTAAAAATATGAATTTTAAGTCATAGAACAATCATAGGAAGGATCATGATGATAAGCTAAAGAATCAAAACACGAAGAATTTGAGTTGAAAATGGAAAAGTTGATCATCACTCGTCAGGTCACAGTTTGATCGACCACACGAGGCACATATGATCGACCACACGCCCTCGGGAAAGTTCCAGGAAGGGTGTGGTCGCATGTGTGATCGCATGATTTGCAACCACACGAGGCACATATGATCGACCATACGCCCTCGAAAAAGTTCCAGGGAGGGTGTGGTTGCATGTGTGGTCGCATGATACCATAGGTACAACCACACCTGCGACCACTCAGCTTCTGGAAGTCTGAATTGATGAAAATAAACTCTAATTTAAAATCTATAAATTTGTTAGGTTTTCAAGTGGTCTAAAAGTGATTTACAAAGCTTGGACGAGGAACAATCATCGACCAAAGGTGAGGGAACAAGACCTAAACTAATTAGCTAATAACAAGTTGTTTTACTTATTGAGTCCAATGCCATGAATGATTCTATGCTTGTATGCTTGTAATGTGCATTTCACATGTCATCCAATATTCATGCTATTACTGCTCATGCATATTTAATTCTGTTTATTTATAACATGATGATAATGATGATGTTAGGAATAGGCATGTGAATGTATGCATGTGGTTAGTGTGCTTGATGCAAGTGGAGCATCAGGGGGAGGACGTGACATTGTGGTTCATCCTGGTCACCAGACTCTAGTTCTATCTCTACTCAAGTCTTGCCCACTAACATCGTAGTATCGCCATTACCTTAGCAGAACTATTACATCATTGGGCATCAGGGGAGGTGGGCTCGGACCGTGTAGTCTCTGACTCTGTCGGGGGGCCTTAGCTCTATCTCGATGGATGTATTAAGGGATGCTGGGGTGAGGCCTTGGATACACTGTTTGGCATTAGGATTGGTTAATTACGAGCCTAGTTTGCAAGGCCTTGCCAATAGGGGCTTACGTGTTGGTATGGGTAGGGTATCAGGGGAAGTGTTATACGGTGTTTGATCCGGGCACTTTAGCTCTATCTCTATTCCATGATGGGTGCATATGGGACAGCAATGGTGTTTGATCCATTGGACGGATTCACACACTCGTGTATAGAGGTGCGATCGCCACCAAACCTTTCTATAGCATACTACAAACTTATAAACCAAACCAAAGATATGTATTGAATGCATGCATATGTTTGTTGCATTGTTTTGTTTTCTCACTGAGCCATGATGTGTGCTCACCCTTTCAACGTCGAATATTTTTAGTTGATGATGCAGGTCCTACCGTAGAAGATTATATGAATGCACCAATGTACGGACATATTGCTGCGATGGATGTGGAAGCTATGGTGGAGTCGCATGATTCGTCGTGCGAGTGCAACTCATGTATTTTCGATTAGATTTAGTTATTGGATTATCAGAACTTGTAATTGATTACTTTATGTTATTTTATGTTTTGAGTCATTTGGAGATAATTGGATAATTAATTACGTTATCACTATTAGATACTCAGTTCATTAATATTAAAGACTTTTGCTATTGTTTATTAACTCTGATTATGGTTGTGGTTGTATTTGTTTGATCAAATGGGCATGGGCTATACGAGATCCTGGTTGAACCGTTGGTTCATAGATGGTTCATCACACCATTCTGGTTGGTTCAGAATTGGGGTGTGACAACTTGGTATCAGAGTACTCAGGCTCTGTCTATCAAACCTGTATACTTCCACAAGAGTTCGTGAACTGAGTTAGGATAAACTTAAAAGCTTTAATAAGAACACACCATAAGCACCTGTGTTGTATGAGACAATAAACTAAGAAAGAGAATAATGCACATATGTAAATAAGAAACAAGTTCTATGTATTTATCAAATGAGAATAAAACTAACATATATCCAAATCAGAGTACGGTCCACAATCCGGACAGTTACTCTGTTGTATAAAGTAAAAAGAATCAAAGGCAACATGGAGCTAGGGGTACTGGAGGAGGAGGTGCCTCGCGATCTCGATCATAATCCTCAGCATATACTATCGTAAGCCAGGCTATCTGAGTCTGGGTCACCTGGAGACTAGCTGCTAGATCCACTATCCGCTGATCAGTAGCACGCTGGGCCTCTTGAATCTCACGTAGCAGTCCCATCATGTCATCTGGTGGTAGGTGCGAAGGACCAGCTGAGTGGGAAGGAGCCCGAGAAGGGCCAGCTCCAGTGGAATGTTGTGGTGATGGAGGAGGTATGGCATCCACATCCATGAACATCCAGTCATCATCCTCCTCATCATCGCTCTCGTGGACCTCTATTGTTGCTGCTGTTGTCGCCTCCGCGTCTGCTACCTCTACTCGAGTACGAGGACGCACCATAACGTTTCTCTCCTCGTCACTGACCTGCACATCTTGCATCCCCATCCTGCAGATGGCCTCCCAGTCAAGGTCAATTGAAAAAGTGTCCTCGTGAATCCTCTCATCGACTAAGTCTACCTGCAGGCAAGTGAGCAGAGTGGTGATCAAACGCTCATAGGGTAGGTTACCCACCAGACCAGGCGTCATGGCACGGTGCATGGTCCTGATAATGATATAAGGAAGGCAGACAGGTTGCCTAGTGCAGATGCAGTATAGAAGGTACTGGGTCAACTGTGAAACCTTCTCATAGTGTCCACTCTGGGGAATCAGGTTGTGCTGAATGATCTTGCAATACACTCGGGGTTCCAGCCATAGGTTGATTACCTTCATCTGCCATCGGTCGTCCTAAAGAATCTGGTGGTCATTATCACTAACAGAAACTGGGGTTCCTTGGGTGCACAGTATACCAAGGGACCATCATATGAGATACCCAGGAGATCAGCCAACTCCTGAAAGTTAAATGAGATCTCTATCCCTTTAACTAAACTGGTGATCTTGAACTCTCTACCCCTATCTATGTCTTCTGGGTCACCCTCCACCTGTAAATTACATTGTTTCACCAACTCAGGACAGGTGCAACCCTCATATAGAAACACAGGGAGTCAGTCCATATCATCGAATGCTCCCTCCACATCAAATAGGGCTAAGTTGGCCAAGTTGACACAACGACCCCCTTCCACCTTCTTACACTCGTATCGGGCATACTGTGCCTTTGTTTCAATAGACCGAAAGTGACGGGGATCATGAACTCTTGGGACTTTAGTGCGAGCCATGTGATCTGCAAGAGCATAGACCAACAAGAAATATATCAAATATATTAAAAATTCAAAATTTTGACATTATGACGGTGTAATTGGCCAAAAGCCTCACTTTTCACCCAAACATTTGGGCAGGAGGACTTACATAGGTCCCAAACCATCCTGCAAGGCTCATATAATCGAAAATTTAAACTAGCTGGGTCGAATTTAAAGAAAATTTGACAATTGGGAAAAACCCCAAAATTTAGGCCAAAAATGGAATTTTCAAGTTTATATTAAACTAACTGATGAAACTCAAATTTTCTTGAGGGCTTTCATTCATTGGGAGGCCAATAGTAATACCCCCTAATAAAAATCAAATTTTTACGATCAGAAAAATATTAATTTGAAGAAAATCCTATAAATGGAGCAAAACCTAGGTATGAAAGCTTAAAAAGGAGAAAGAGTAGGGAACATACCTAGAAGAATGGAACGTAGGTCGTAGATCAATGAAAGAATCACCAAATTTATACGGTTGACACTGTAGCAACTCAGTGGTGGCGACTTGAGTTGTGAACAGTAGAAGACAAAAGAGAGATAAAGAAAATGGTTCGAAAATCAGGTTTAACAACCTGATTTGGGATCGTGTAGTCACAAAATTTGACCAAAAATGTGACGCCACGATCGACCCCACAATCCACCACAGGCTCTCGGTGAGCTGCCAGGGTTCATGCGGTCGCAACCCTATGGTCGCATATAGTGCGACCGCACGATCAACCACAGGCTCTCAGTGAGCTGACAGGGTTTGTGTGGTCGCATATAGTGCGACCCCACCATCGACCCCATGATGAAAAATGCTCTGTTTGACTGAATGACTTTAAAGATTGAAATTTTGCCTTGTTTATTTAGATATTGACATGAAATTGACGTATATTATGATTGCCTCATATGTCCCTTGACTTTCAGACACTACCACCGCCAAAAACAGAAATGACTAGGCGAAGAATAACCAGGAGAAAATGTAACCCTATTCCACCTCTTCCACCATCTGTGGAGGAAAATGGCCATGAAAATCCTGAGGAACAGGAGAACTAGAATATGGTACCGCTAGGAGTTAACAACTAAGCCAACCCTACAAACTTGCTAGCCTCACCTATAGATTTGGCTACTACGGTGATGAATTTATCACAACAGTTGCAGCAAATACAGCAAGTACAAGCCAACATGTAAGCTGCTATGGGAATGGCTTTCCCAGATGCAAACACTACACGTTTACCGGTGGGACAAGCTAGTACCGTACTAGGGGGTAGCAACACCATGCCCCTAGCATCAGCTATGAACAACACGGTACCCCAAGCACCTCAAACGCCATTTGAACAAGCTCAAGTACAAAACCCTGAAGTACCTCAAGGCGGATACAACCAAGGAAATTACCAGTATCAATCGCCTATATATGGAGCATATGCTCAGTATCAGTTGGACCATTCTCGACTAATCGAGCGTTTCTTGAAGATGAAGTCTAAGGAATTCAATGGCAAGCCATCAGATCCTTTGTGGCCAGCTCACTAGATCGACGAGATGGAAATGAACTTCGTGATGATAACTGTAAATGAAGAGGAAAAAGTGTTATGTGTCACATTTATGGTGAAGGGCGATGCACACCATTGGTGGAAGTCTACTCAAAGTTATCTGTTAACGATGCACGCCCAATTGACCTGGGCTATCTATAAAGAAGCTTTCTTCGAGAAGTATTTTCCCAGGAGTTTCAGAGATGCGATGGAAAAAGAGTTTCGGAGTCTATATCAGGGACAGATTACTGTGGATGCGTATCAACAGCGTTATGAAGAGCTGTTTTTCTTTGCTCCCTCTAGCATGCAGGAGGAAAATACCAAAACCTGAAGGTTCGTTATGAGACTTAGGGGAAACATCTGTGGGCATGTATTGGGAATGAAAAAGAAGATTTATAATGAAGCGATATAGATTGCTTGAGTACTGGAATCGAGCCAGAGGGAAAGTTATTTTACTCATAACAGAGGTATTAAAAGACCTAATGGAAATTCATATAACGGAGGGAACACAAAGACATTTAAACCCTTCTGTACTCAAGGCTCCAATGCTGCAGCCAAGACTACTCCGACAGCCCAACCTCAACAGAACTAAAGTAGTGAAGGAGTTAAATGCTTTAACTATAATCAAATAGGACATTATTCAAGGGAGTGTTCTAAGCCAAGGAAGCAGCTACAGCAAGGAAAGGTTTATGCAGTTACATCTAAGGATGTTGCTGCATCACCTGATGTGGTCACAGGTATGACTTAAACTGTTCATTTTGTACTACCTTGTGTAAGCATGTAGACTAAATTAAATCAAATCACAGGTATCGTACTTATTAATGGCATACCCGCCAGAGTACTCTTTGATTCTGGAGCTACTCATTCTTTTATATATGTGTCGTTTGGAAAGAAATTAAATCTACCCCTCAGACCTTTAGACTACAAATTACTTGAACGTTCACCTATGGGATTAGAAGTGGATCTAGAAAAAGGTTATGGACCATGTCCAGTTCTTATCGGCTATAAGATTTTGGATGCAACCTTAATTCAACTTGAGATGGCAGACTTTGACGTTATCTTGGGAATGAATTGGTTAGCTCGGCACTCAGCAAACCTATTATGTGCAAAAAAGAAATTAACATTTAAAGACAAGGAAGGAGCAGAGCTTAGTTTTGCGGAAACCAAACTTCTCCGTAAACGAAAACTCATTCTCTCTGCATTAAAGGCTAAAAAATACCTCGAGAATGGAGGAATTGGGTATCTAGTATCCGTGGTCAATCTCACCAAGGAAGCACCACGAATGGAAGATATTAAAATTATGCGTAAATTTTTTGATGTATTTCCTGAGAAATTACCAGGATTACCACCCGACCGAGCGACAGAGTTCGTTATAGATCTTATACCCAGAGCTGCACCAGTATCTAAAACACCTTATCGAATGGCTCCTACTGAACTGAAGGATTACTAGACAAGGGTTATATCAGACCCAGCATATCACCATGGGGAGCGCCAGTATTGTTCGTGAAAAAGAAGGATGGTAGCGTTCGACTGTATATAGGTTATCGAGAATTGAATAAGCTTACGATCAAGAATCGGTACCCGTTGCCTCGGATCGATGACTTGTTCGATTAATTGCAAGGTGCCAAAGTGTTCTCCAAAATTGATCTTCGATCAAGATACCATCAGTTGAAGATTAAGGAAGGTGATATTTCGAAGACAGCATTCAGAACCAGATATGAACATTATGAATTTTTAGTCATGTCTTTTGGATTAACTAATGCACCCGTAACTTTTATGGAACTCATGAATCGAGTATTCCATGATATGTTGGATACGTCAGTCATTGTATTTATTGACGACATACTAGTCTCCTCCAAGGATAAAGAAACTCATGTCACAAATCTAAGAGCCGCTCTGCAGCGACTAAGAAAAGAGAAGTTTTACGCCAAATTTATAAAGTGTGAGTTCTGGCTAAATGAAGTCACTTTCTTAGGCCATGTTGTATCCACTGAAGGAATTAAAGTGGATCCTAGTAAGATTGAAGCCATCGTAAAATGAAAAGTACCTAAGAATGTTGCAGAAATTAGAAGTTTCCTAGGTTTAGCAGGGTATTATCAACGATTCGTGGAAGATTACTCTAGAATCGCCGTACCTCTCACCAGTTTGACTAAGAAAGGAGAAAAATTTGTTTGGACCGACAAATGTGAGGAGGGTTTCCAAACATTGAAAGCTAGATTGATATCCACTCCCATCTTGACTATTCCTATTCCAGGACAACCATATACCTTGTACACTGATGCGTCTGGGTTGGATTTAGGATGTGTATTTATGCAAGGAGAACAAGTAGTTGCGTATGCCTCAAGACAACTGAAGACACATGAGAAGAAATATCTCACTCATGACTTGGAATTAGAAATAGTAGTACATACTGTCAAGATATGGAGGCATTATTTGTATGTTGAGAAATTTCAGATTAAATCAGATCATAAGAGTCTTACTTATCTTTTCAATCAAAAGGAATTGAACATGCGACAGAGGAGATGGCTGGAGTTGCTAAAAGATTATGATTGCGATATCCAGTATCATCCAGGGAAGGCTAATGTAGTTGCTGGTGCACTATGCAGAAAAGCAATGGTAAAATCCCAAGGAGAAGTTAACACGACTGCGGTAATGTGTGTTATAGAAAAAGTATTCAATTATGCTAATGAGTAGTTCGTGATAGATATACCGGATGGATCAACCAACCAAGGGTTTATTCATTGATTTTCAAATATGTTTGCCACATTGAAGATTGTACCTGATCTATTAGACGAAGTGAAAGCCGTAATTAAATCAGACCCCTATCTGAGGACAGTGCAATAAGATCTCAAAAAAGGTAGGACTGCTCCTGATTTCACTTTGGACCTTAAAAAGGTGTTAAGATATAAAGGGAGAGTATGTGTTCCTAAAAGTGAAGACTTGGATATCAGGCAAAGACTTATGAAAGAAGCTCACACTATCGCTTATTCGGTACATCCTGAAAGTACAAAGATGTATCATGATCTGAAGAAACTATATTGGTGGAGAGGAATGAAAGTGGATGTAGCTAAATTTGTGTCTCAATGCCTAAATTATCAGAGGGTAAAGGCTGAAAGGCAAAGACCTACAGGATTGTTGCAACCACTGCCAGAACCAGCATGAAAATGGGACTGCATCACTATGGACTTTGTCACCGGGTTACCATTGACTCCCCGAGTAGTTGATGCGGTCTGGGTGATTATGGATCGTCTAACTAAGACAGCTCATTTCATAGCTATACGACCTCAGTATACCCTAGAGAGGTTAACCAAGCTATATGTGGATAATATTGTCAGATTGCATGGTGTACCTAAAAGCATTGTATCCGACAGAAACCCACGCTTTACCTCAAAGTTTTGGGAAGGATTATAGAAGGCTATGGGTACAACGTTAAAGTTTAGTACTGCATTCCATTCTCAGACAGACGGACAGTCGGAGTGTACCATTCAGATTTTAAAAGACATGCTTCGAGCCTGTGTAGTCGATTTCAAAGGATCATGGGATGAGAAACTACCATTGATCGTGTTCACCTATAACAACAGCTATCAGGCTACTATGCAGATGTCACCCTATGAAGCACTGTATGGTAGAAGTGTCGAACTCCTTTGTTTTGGAATGAAGTTGGAGAATGGAGTATTGTTGGACCCGAATTTGTGGAAGAAACTTGCAAAGTAGTCGACATAATTAAGGGAAGAGTTAGAACAGCTCAGAACCGTCAGAAACAGTATGCAAATAATCGATGTCGAGATCTCGAATTCACCATAGGTGGTAAGGTATTTCTGAAAATATCTCCTATGCGTGGTTTGAAAAGGTTTGGACAGAAAGGGAAGTTAAGTCCGAGATATGTCAGGCCATATGAGATTCTAGCTAAACGTGGAAAAGTGGCGTATCAGTTAGCATTACCCCTATCTATGTCAAGTGTGCATGATGTATTTCATATCTCATTACTGAAGAAGTACGTCAGAGATCCAACATACGTGTTAACAGCAGATCCACCAAGTCTAACTGATGATTTGACATTCGAAGTAGCACCAACCAAAATTACCAGTTAGAAGGTTCAACGTCTACACAATCATGACATTTATTATGTTAAGGTTACTTGGAGGAGCCAAGATGTAAAAGAGTTCACATGGGAAGAAGAGAATGTTATGCGAAAGCAATGTCCTCACCTTTTCGACTTAGAAGGTATGTGTAAATTTTGAGGACGAAATTTATAATAAGAGGGGGGGAGTTGTAAGACTCAGTATCATACTAACTGGTCTTACCACCTTGTATCAGGTCTTCCTATCATAGTCGGGCCAAGCGGACCAAGTGCGTGAAGAAACCACAAGGTTAAGTATGAAATTGAACCTAAAATCATCTAATTAGGAGCGTGTGGTTGCATATCAAAACAGGTGGGGTCGACCACACCTCAGATGAATGAGACCACTGGAGTCTGGGACGTGTGATCGCATTTTTTGGACGTGTGGTCGACGGGTTTTGCGACCCCACGTGCGACTACACGATGTCAAACTGACTCTGTGATTAGGAAACCTTCCTAATCTGAAGGGGGTTCTTTCCTAATCTAAGTAAGACTTTATATGAAGGATTTTTCTCTATATATAGGATGTCCCTTAGCCTCTTTCATTCTTTTAGAACTCAAATTGAAAGAGAGAGAAAGAGAAGAGGAGGAAGAGAAAGAGAATTGAAGAGGAAGACTAAGAGAAGGAAATTCAGAGAGAACTCTGATTCTTCAACAAGTTTAAGGTATGAAACATCCCCCACATCAGTTGAATGCCTAGAATATATCATGAAAGAGATAGTGATTCAAAGTGAGACCCCAATCATAAAACCATGGACAAATTCTAAGAGATCCATGGAGGGAATCTATTAGGATGATGGATTATGTAAAAATATGAATTTTAAGCCATAGAACAATCATAGGAAGGATCATGATGATAAGCCAAAGAATCAAAACACGAAGGAATTGAGTTGAGAGTGGAAAAATTGACCATCACTGGTGTGGTCGCAGTTTAATCGACCACACAAGGTACATATGATCGACCACACGCCCTCGGGGTTCCGGGACCCTCGACCACACACCCTGTGGTCGCAGAAACTGAGACCACAGGTGCAACCACACCTGCGACCACTCAGTTACTGGAAGTATGAATTGAGAAATAAACTCTAATTTAAAATCTATAAATTTGTTAGGTTTTCAAGTGGTCTAAAAATGATTTACAAAGCTTGGACGAAGAATAATCATCGACCAAAGGTGAGGGAACAAGACCTAAACTAATTGGCTAATAACAAGCTGTTTTACTTATTGAGTCCAATGCCATGAATGATTCTATGCTTGTATGCTTATAATGTGCATTTCACATGTCATCCAATATTTCTGCTATTACTGCTCATGCATATTTAATTCTGTTTATTTATAACATGATGATGATGATGATGATGTTAGGAATAGGAATGTGAACGTATGCGTGTGGTTAGTATGCTTGATGCAAGTGGAGCATCAGGGGGAGGACGTGACATTGTAGTTCATCATGGTCACCAGACTCTAGCTCTATCTCTACTCAAGTCTTGCCCACTAACATCGTCGTATCGCCATTACCTTAGCAGAACTATTACATCGTAGGGCATCAGGGGAGGTGGTCTCGGACCGTGTAGTCTCTGAATCTGTCGGGGGGGCCTTAGCTCTATCTCGATGGACGTATTTAGGGATGCTGGGGTGAGGCCTTGGATACACTGTTTGGCATTAGGATTGGTTAGTTGTGAGCCCAGTTTGCAAGCCCTCGCCAATAGGGGCTTACGTGTTGGTATGGGTAGGACATCAGGAAAAGTGTTATGCGGTGTTTGATCCAGACACTTTAGCTCTATCTCTATTCCATGATGAGTGCATGTGGGACGATAATGGTGTTTGATCCATTGGACGGATTCACACACTCGTGTATAGAGGTGTGGCGGCTACCAAACCTTTTTATAGCATATTGTAAACTTATAAACCAGACCAAAGATATGAATTGAATGCATGCATATATTTGTTGCATTGTTTTGTTTGCTCACTGAGCCATGATGTGTGCTCTCCATTTTGACGTCGAATATTTTTAGTTGATGATGCAGGTCCTACCGTGGAAGATTATATGAATGCATCAATGTACGGACATGTTGCTGCGATGGATGTGGAAGCTATGGTGGAGCCGCATGATTTGTCATGCGAGTGCAACTCATGTGTTTTCGATTAGATTTAGTTATTAGATTATCAGAACATGTAATTGATTATTTTATGTTATTTTATGTCTTGACTCATTTGGAGATAATTGGATAATTAATTACATTATCACTGTTAGATACTCAGTTCATTAATATTAAAAGACGTCTGCTATTGTTTATTTACTCTGATTATGTTTGTGGTTGTATCTGGTTTAATCAAATGGGCACGACCTATACGAGATCTTGGTTGAACCGTTGGTTCATAGATGGTTCATCACACCATTCTGGTTGGTTCAGAATTAGGGTGTGACAATATTCACTCAGATTGTTGGGGTCCTTCTTGGGTTCCATCCTTAGGAGGTGCTAGATATTTCTTCTCTATTATTGATGATTACTCAATGATGACTTGGGTATTCGTTATGAAGCACAAAAGTGAATTTTTTGAAACCTTCAAGCACTGGAAAATTCTTATTGAGAATCAAACGGATAAGAAGATAAAACGTCTTTAAACTGATAATGGCTTAGAGTTCTGTTCGAAAGAATTTGATGGGTTCTGCAGATTTGAAGGGATTGCTAGGCACCACACAGTCAGAGATACTCCACAGCAAAATGGAGTAGCAGAAAGGATGAGTAGAACACTATTAGAGAGAGCTCGATGCTTGCTCTCTAATGTTGGACTGGGAAGGAGCTACTGGGCTGAGGCTATTAATATTGTATGCTATCTGGTGAACCGTTCTCCTGCTACTGCCATTGATTGTAAAACTCCCATTGAGGTATGGTCCAGTAAACCTGCTGATTATTTAATTTTGAAAATATTTGGTTGCCCTGCCTATTATCATATTAGTGAGGGTAAGTTAGAACCAAGGGCCAAAAAGGATATCTTTATGGGATATGGCGATGGGGTGAAGGGATATAGAATTTGGTCTCCATCTGAGAAGAAAGTAATTTTGAGTAAAAATGTCACTTTTGATGAGAACTATATGCTTCACCCAAAATTAGACTACATTGATTCTAAGAAATCTAATAGTGTTCCCAAGCTGGTGGAGTTTGAGATAACTCCTAGTGACAGTCATGATGATGATGTAATAGTACAGACTGATTATTTTGGTGAAGACATTCAAACTGAACCTGTATCAGAATTAAATCAAGAACAGGAGCTTGAGCATAGTATTGTTACTGCTAGACCTCGTAGACAGATTAATGCGCCTGTATGATATGGCTTTGAGGATATGTTAGCATATGCTTTACAGGTAGTAGAAGAGGTGGAGTCTCCTGAACCGTCCACCTATAGAGAAGCTATTACAGTGAAAGAATCTGATCAGTAGGTTGCTGCCATGGAAGAGGAGATAGAATCTCTTCATAAGAATCATACATAGAAATTAGAGAAGCTACCAAAGGGAAGAAGGGTAGTTGGTTGCAAATGGATCTTTCAAAAGAAGACAGGATTACCAAGAGCTAAAAATACAAGATTTAAAGCACGTCTAGTTGCAAAAGGGTATAGTCAGAAAGAGGGGGTGGATTACGATGAGATTTTCTCACCTGTTGTAAGACACAATTCCATTAGGGTGCTACTTGCCTTAGTAGCACATCAGGATCTGGAATTAGAGCAGCTAGATGTGAAGACAGCTTTCTTGCAAGGAGAGCTTGAAGAAGAGATTTTTATGAGTCAGCCAGAGGGGTTCTCCATTCAGGGTAAAGAAGATAGAAGATCATGTCTGTAGACTTCAAAAATCTTTATATGGTTTGAAGCAGTCACCAAGACAATGGTACAAGAGCTTTGATGGCTTTATGATGAAACACAGGTACAACAAGAGTCCATATGACTGTTATGTTTATCATAAGAGAGTTGCTGATGGCTCTCTTATTTATTTGATCTTGTATGTGGATGATATGCTCATTGCGGCTCGAGACATGACAGAGATTAAGAAGTTGAAAACACTTCTTAACGCAGAATTTGATATGAAGGACTTGGGAGCTGCCCAAGAGATTTTAGGTATGGAGATTCTCGGGGACCGAAATCAGAGGAAGCTTTTCTTGTCACAGAAGAGCTATATTCAGAAGCTCTTATCACGTTTTGGTATGGCAATAGCAAAACCTGTTAATACTCCATCGTCTATAAATTTTTGCCTTTCTACAGCTTGTGCACCTCAGACAAAAGCAGAGATAGAATATATGTCTAAAAGACCCTATGTTATTGCAGTAAGGAGTCTGATGTATGCGATGGTATGCACAAGGCCTGATATTGCGCATGTAGTTAGTGTTGTGAGCAGATACATGGCTCAAGAGAAAGGGCATTGGGATGCAGTGAAGCGTATATTCAGGTATCTTAAGGGAACATCTGATGTTGGTTTTATTTATGGAGGTGATTCAGAGTGCTTAGTTGCTGGGTATTCAGACTCAGATTATGCAGCTGATTTGGATGCAAGAATGTCCTTGACATGATATACTTTCATAGTTGGTAGTTCTGTTGTCAGTTGGAAGGCTACTCTTCAGCTTTCAGTTGCCTTATCTACCACAGTAGCAGAATACATGGCTATGACAAAAGCAGCTAAGGAAGGCATCTGGTTAAAAAGGTTACTCAATGATCTTGGTTTTCATCAGGATCAAGCTACAGTTTATTGTGACAGTTTGAGTGCTATATGTTTGGCTAGGGATCAAGTGCATCCTGATCGGACTAAGCACATAGATGTCAGATATCACTTTATCAGTACAGAGAATGGGATCAAAATGAAGAAGGTGGGCACTGAAGACAATCCAACAGATATGTTCACCAAATCGGTTCCAAGGGGCAAGTTCAAATATTGTTTGGATTTGCTTAATGTTGATAGTTGGAAATAGCCCCAAGGCAGGGTGTTGCAGCATTAATATTTGTAGCTGTCTCTTTTGGGTATTTGAGATGATTCAATTCAAGGTGGAGATTTGTTGGGATGCCTTGAATCCTAATCAGTTATGAATTCTGTTCACATTATGGGACCCACTCACAATCATAGCTCGTGTGGGACTCTGTAACCTGCATAGTTGGTGCAAGACTCTTTGACTACTGTTGTTGAGTTAGAATAGGACTCTACAATTTTGTATGAGAGTTTTATATAAACCCCTCTTATCTTAAAGTTTTAAATCATTGAGTTTTTATGGGAACTCTCTTTATAATCAGTTTTCCTCTCTGAAATAGTGAAAATTTTTATCTGTTACAGCTGTGGACGTAGCCCTCACACATTGTGTGGGTGAACCACGTTAAATCTCTGTGTTCTCTATATGTGATTTCTCTTTTTTATTTCTTGATTCCGTAACAGAGAGATTAGATGACTGATCGATATTAGTTCCTAGTTCCATAGAGGCAAAAATACAAGAAGGACAACTCCAGCAAGAACCGGAGAAAAAAGACAATCAGAGAAGGATCTGGGCAGAAGGAAACAAAGAAGACAAGAAGGGAACACGACACACAAGCGGAGGAAACATCTTCAAGAAGACGAACGGACTCGCTGGAAAGTTCTATCACGAGAACTGCGTTCCTGTCTTACAAAATAATCCCTTTAAAGAACCAAGGAAGGCATGCAACCAACAAATTAATTAGGCATCCACGAAACTATCTGATTTTCATTACCAAAAGAACCAAATTCCACTAAATCTCATGGCATTAGAAAGTATTTATAGACAAAGAAAATTGAATTTAAGATCGAAGGATGAGGGATTTTCTTATATATTGACACCTAATTATAAGTGTCAAATGAATTGATATTTTTTTTTTCCTCTTAATATTTCATTATTTACACACTTGTTTTTTTTTTTACCAAAGGTAATCCGTGTAATTTTATATTTCTATTCAAAATCATGTAAAACAATAACAGTCATTAACAATGACATAATGACGAGTCAATTATCGAGTGTGGGGTCAATCCTTGTAGAGGAAAGAAGCTGACCCCATGCTCCAAGGAGAGCCCGAATCAATAAACTATAAAGATGTGCGAAGGGCTCAGTGAGTGCCTGATTGTCGATTGAGTGACCCATTTCTACGACTTATTGGTTATTAGGTTGATAGATCGATGTAGGGCTAGAATGATGTGACTTCCAACATTCTAAAAGGGACAATGTTTATTGAGGACCCGTTGTCGACCAACCATCGGCATACATCAACCTCACCCCCTTTACAGAGGGGTACAGGGTTCGTTTGTGATCCAGCAGTCATTACTTTTCGTCTTCTTCATAAAAGGTGATCACTTCAAAAACTGTATACCTGCCTCTGTTAGCTAAAGCATCATTTCCTACCAAAGCGTACAAATCTTCTACCTCTGTCCCTCTGTCACATGAGAGACATCATTCCTAATTCCTATTCAACTACTCTAACCACTTCTTTTTTTCTTCTAGAATGGACTCACTTTCCACCGTCGCAGCCTCTCCGTTTTACCATAAAATTCCTCTAATTTGGAACTGGCATGGAATTGATTTAATACAGAATCATAAATAATCATTGGCTTAATCAATAGTATAATAATCTATAATTTTTTTATTTCTAATTTATAAGGGAAATCTCAACTGGAATCATATTGAATATTTGACGATACATCCTGTACCTTGCTAAAAAACTGATCCTTACTTACCAACCATACATTGTCTAATCAAATCCGATTCTCTCTAGACACGTTCCTCAAAAAAATCTGATTCGTGCAGATTTTATATATGTATATATAGGTCACATGACTCACTTTCAAGAATTCCTTTTTGCTTGTGATTCAAAATTTTTTTTTTGAGAATTAGACGTTACAAGTGTGCCGTATTCTAAATGCACCTATAAATATGTCATTTGGACATCCCTAAAAGGAATGTGATGTAAATGTGTATGACAAATGGCTGAGGCTTGTGAAGTTGTCAAGTTGCATTAAAGGTCGAAGCCAAAGGAATTGCCGATGATCGGACGATTAAAAAAAACGAGAATAAAAATGAGAAAACGGTGCACACCCTAGCAATATATATGTGAATCTTACATACTAGCTAGCGTCTTATTGACAGTTGGATAGAACCAGAGGCATTTCAAATGTTCAATCAATTGCTGTTGCATCACCCCAATCCCTCGTCACACACAAGCACATCACTATGCTTCTCTCTCTCTCTCTCTCTTTCTCTCTCTCTCTGTCTCTCTCTCCAATCCATTGTCACACACAAGCACATCACTCTATTTCTCTCTTTCTCTCTCTCTCCAATCCATTGTCACACATCACTATACCTCTCTCTCTCTCTGGCAGAATTCTATTTTCATAATTGTTATATATATTTAGGTACAAGTTGATTTAATGGACTCTATCATGCCATTATTGGGCTGAATCGATTACAGTTTTAGTATCTCCTACATATATATTTAGCAAACAGTTGGTTAGTGGGATCTTATCGATCCAATATCGGGTGATTCGGTCTCGGTTTTGATTTGGTCCTATTGAATTGGTTTGATTTAAACTTATCAATTCATCCAACCCAATTTCAATTTCATCAGACTCTATAAACACAATCAAAGGCTCAAGAAGGTTCGATTTCGATCCAACGTAAAATAAAATTTGTTTTTCTATTTTGACCTAGTTTCGACACCCCTGGTCTCATAATTTTTTAACTGTTTGATAGTCTAGTTAGAGTGATTTTAGTGCACCATCCACCGGTGTCTGGCTAGATTTGAATGCATTACATGAAATGAATAGAAATGCAATTTTTTTTATTTATTATAAAAGTGTTTTCTTGCTGATCATGGCAAAAGAATATATATTCCATGGTTAGTTCCCTTGTAATAGTGTTTTGTTCCTTATCTAGATTTCTTGTTCAAAGTCGTCTTTGAACGTGATTCTTTTCAAAGTCCTTTGGAATAAAAAAAAATTAGTAATAATAAGTGACTTAATCATTTTGTCTACTGTTTTCATAAAATATCACATTCTATATATATATATACCCAAAGGCCAATATACAATCCATTTCATCCCTCTTCTGATCGCTAGGCTATTAATATTCTCTTTCACACCTTCCGCGATATTTGGTAGTTTTCCATTTTATTCTTAATTTGTCAGAATAGTAGTGATATCTACGTACTGCGCTCGGGAAGTTGCAGTGTAGTTGCCGACCGGGGTAATTTTGTGGAAAACGTCTCACATGATTGGCCAGTATGACATCGAAGTGATGAAAAATGCAAAGTATAGAAAATAAATAAGATGTAAAGATACAAAGATATACGTGGTTCGGTGTTAGTGTGGTAATCTATGTATGCAGGATAATCTCAACGGAACTAGTTCTTCTTGTTGTGTTAGGGAAAATTATAAACCACACTCCTCACCTTGACAACACAGTATAAGGGTTCCATCTAACAAAGAATCATCACTAGTACAACACCCATAAGTGTATTCCTACAAGAAACACTCACTTAGAAAAACCGTACATCATAATAGATTTTACAAGTAAACCCAAATCCAATATAAGGAATCCGACCCAAAAAAGACTCGGAGTACAATTGTTCTCCTTCTTCTCTTAAGGTTTCTTGAACTTATTGGTTGTGTTGCTCTTATTTACAATTAGCTCCCTCTTTCTTATAGAGGAAAAAGAGCTCTCTAAACTCCATCATCATCTCCACGACATTTGCGACATGACATAAAAGAAGTCTTTGAAGATGGACAATGGGCATTCAAATAAGGTAAGCCATTTTCTTAATTGCCATTAAAGAGGGACGGCACCCCTTTAATTCGTCAAATCTGAAGTATTCTTCATTGGACTTCAAATCCTCTCCTCCCCGTCTCCCTGGCTCTCATCCCATCCAACCGTTGGAGTCCGTTGGAGTTATGAGCCAACGATTGAATGGAGTGAAAGCTATGGAAGCAGAGAGGAGAGGATTTGGATACTCTTATTTGTTAACGTTTATCAAGGGTAATATCACCCATAATTAATATTCGCAGGTAACTACTCTTGTATATGGGTAGGTGAACCTACTCCATTACAAGGGTAGGTGACATGATGTCAACTGATTGGTTGTGTTAGTCTTGTTTACAGTCAAGTTCCCTCCTTTCTAGATTGATTGAGCTGCTCTTGTTTATGCTCAAATTCCCTCCTTTCTAGAGGAGAGGGAGAACTTTGTAAACTCTATCGTCACTTCCATATCACTTGCCACACAACAGAATCTGGCTTTTATTAAGTTCAAAATGAACTTAGACTTGTCAGTGTCGGATAGATGGCCGATACATGGCAGGTCGTCAGATCCAAAATGGCTCTTCATGTAAGAGTTGCCTTCTAGAAAATTAAGGAAAAAAAAAAACTGTGAAAAAATGAGACAATTGGAACTGACGAGCTACCATGTGTCGGCCAGGATTCAAATCGTCTCCTCCCTGTACTTCAGCGAGGAGGAAGACGCCCCCGTTGGATGGCTGACATGTGGCTTTCAAAAAAATTCGAACCCCACGTTCGAGCAGACACCCAACTGACAAGTCTAACCGACAGGGGGTGTAGGTTAGAACGTGGAACAGAGATTTTTTCAAGAGTCACGTGTCGACTATCCAACGAAAGCATCTCCCTCCTCCCTGAAGTACAAGAAGAAGACGATTGGGATCCATGTGGGCCATGCATCCACCCGATACTTACAAGTCTCATGCCCGATCCCACACAACATGCAAAAATATTTAAAGGTAGGCGATGGGCAGTCGGATTCAAACAAGTATGCCATCTTTTCTATTGTCGTTAAAGGGTGAGCAGACTTGGTCATATCTGGGTGCTGGTCATTGACAAAAGTGATGTCACATCAACCATAATTAATGTTCACAGGTAATTGCTCCTTTGTAACGATCAGTGAACCTGCTCCTCTATGAAAACGGAAGTTGGGATAATCGATCTCTCTCATCTCTGCGACTCGTGAAGCCGAGTGAATACCGATACAAGAAACTAATGGCAAATCATGCAGTCGTTCATCACATCTCAAGATGCATTATCAAACCCGAATTCGTTTCAGAAAAATCAAACCAACATTTCCACTTGACCCCATGGGATCTCTCTATTATCTCAGCACAATGCATCCAAAAGGGTCTTCTCTTCCCCAAACCTCCCCCTGCCAACGACAACGACCCTTCCAGTCCCATCATCGACCACCTGAAGGATTCCCTTTCCCGAACCCTCGTCCACTTCCTCCCTCTGGCCGGCCAGCTTGTCACCCATAAACATGACGACCCACCTTCTTACTCGATTTCGATTTCTCTGGATTGTGAAAACACCCCAGGAGTGGATTTTATCCACGCCATCGCAGACGTGACCACGTCAGACATCGTCTCCACCGTTTACGTTCCCCCCGTCGTCCAATCGTTCTTTCCGCTAAACGAAGCTGTCAACCACGATGGCCACACCTTGCCTTTGCTGGCCGTTCAGGTGACCGAGATACTGGACGGAATCTTCATCGCTTGCTGCTTCAACCATGTCGTCGGTGATGGCACTTCCTACTGGCATTTCTTTAATGCATGGGCCGAGACATGCAGAATGCTGAAGGGAAAGCATGATCACATCTCACGTCCACCAGTTCTCAGACGATGGTTCCTCGATGGCCAGGACCCCATCAACTTACCTTTCTCTCACCATGATGAGTTCATTGACAGATACCTGCCAACCGTTGAGATTCTTCCATTTCTCACCACAATCCATTGCGAGGCTCAAAGCTAAGGCGAACGCGGAGTGCAACACCAGCACCATATCCTCCTTCCAGGCCTTATCTGCACTTGTCTGGCGGTCTATTACACGGGTACGCCGTCATCTAACCAACCACCAGAAAACGAGTTGCAGATTAGCCATTAATAATAGATCAAGACTGAACCCACCATTATCCCCGGACTACTTTGGAAACTGCGTTCAGACTGTGAGCGCAACAGCCACTTCTGGAGAACTGCTGAGCCATGGAATTGGGTGGGCAGCATTGCTATTGCACGAGGCAGTGAATGGCCACACTGACGGTAAAGTGCGCGGGTGGTTGGAGGCGTGGATGATGAACCCTTTCATATACCAACTTGGCAATTTCTTCGATCCCTGCAGCGTCATGATGGCAAGCTCACCCAGGTTCGACATGTATGGATGCGACTTCGGCTGGGGAAAGGCAGAGGCAGTTCGAAGTAGATCTGCAAATAAGTTCGATGGGAAAGTGTCTTCATACCAAGGACGCAAAGGAGGAAGTGTGGACTTAGAGGTGAGCCTTCCACCGGAGTCTATGAAAGCCCTCGAGGCCGACCCAGAGTTCATGGATGCGGTGTCGCCTTCCCACTATCTCCGAATGAACTAACTTGCAGTATCATTCATCTCCCCTGCTGTTTTCTTCAAGCAACAAATAAACATTTCCCAACAATTACTTTCTGTGCCAATGGCTACAGGGCAAGTTTTGCAAGTTGGGTCCTGCCGGCCTACACTAAGCAAAGATCAGGTAGTTGTGTTTAGTTGGAGATTCTCCGTCTGTATCATTTTTATTTTTATTTTTATAGAAAAATCATTAATGAAACCTAATTTTTGATAAAAATAGAAAATAAAAATGTGTTTGGTACTTATATGCTCAATGTACTATTGAAATGAGAAATACGTTGGGTATTCTATATAAAATAAAAATGTGCTTTTGTTTCTTTAAGTAAAATTTTCAAGCAATGTTATCTTGTGATTCTCTTCACCATAAATTTAGATATTTTTACCATTATTTTTCGGCCTTGACATCCAACAAATCTGATCGGTGGTTGGACAGTCGAAAAAGTACAAGTGAAGAAGCTAGACAAACTCAAGAACAAAAGTTGAATTTCTTCAAGATGTAGAATTTTCTAAGCACTGATATATTGTGATCTATTTATCCGATCGATCTGAAATTTGGACACCCATACCACCTTTTCCTGGCCGTAACATCAATGGATCTGACAAGAGTTGGATTTCTTCAAGTGGCATAATTTTTCAAATATATCTTGAAATTTAGTGATCTTCTTTTCCCATTAACTTGAAATTTGAAATCCCTTACCCTTTTTTGCTATACTTGACATTCAATAGAACAGATTGAAATTTGGACAGCCATACAAATCTATTTATGGTTGCTAAACCAATGAAACAAGTAGCTTCAACCATTTTTTATGGTAAAAGGCTAGCCATCGTCGAAAGAGAAGTGAGGCAAATCGTGAGTGGATGAAATGTTTTTGTTATTAAAATCTTTGGTTCTACCATTTTACCCTCACTTTATCCACCATATTGCTCGTGTTCATTAAAGTTTAACGCCAAAAAAAAAAAAGAGCCAAAAAACCTTCTTGACTAAAAATAAAGAAGGGGTTTTGACCTTGTTTTTTAGGTTACATCCAAAATGATATAACCAAACACTTAGAAAAACAAAAACATGTAAAAAAAATAAAAAAAAAATGACTCCAAAGAGAGCCTTACATACTTTGCAGTCCACTTAGGGAGTACGGACTAAAGATCTACAATTTGTTCCATTGAGAATAGAAAGAAGTGATGTGAAGCATATCACTAGAGCTCAATACTTTACACCCTATGGCAATAAAAAATACAACATAGTAATGGATGACGTCCAATCCAAAAATTCAAGCTTATGACCCTATGGTCATAAACCATAATTCGCACATTATCTGACAAATGTAGGACTAAGACCGCACCTCCATTCCATACTATTGCCGCACCGAATTGGGTTGGTCGTTAGCTCACTGGAAAGCCCCACAAGGATAAGAAGAAACACCATGCAATAGTCAAGTTGGATAATCTCAAACCAATTCGATTCCTAAGTTAGTCCGGATGCGCAAGCAATATGGAACAATCATAAGTGTGGACTGTTCCTTTGTCAAAGAGGATTCAGACAATTATCTCTGCAAGAGTTTTGAGTGTAGAATTCAGTGTGTGTTTACCTTTGCCTACTCTGGACATATAGGTTCGTGGTGGCTTGAATAAGAAAGTTGGACATGTTGCCTAATAAGGCAAGATATCATCGCATGGAGCGTGGATCACGCTCCGTGCCTATGAGATCACCTGCTCTTTTCCAAATGTCTCAGACCGTTCTTCCTCTGAGTTTGGATACACATGGCATGATATTATTGAAGGGCTGCAATCCCCATAACATGTGCCCTTGCTCTTGTAGGCTTGGAAATGTTAGGAGAGCAATAAGAGTACAATTGTCTTGATGTCAACACTTTCGATGAGAGGTCAACTTGCAATCTCTGTTTGGGGCCAGGGACGAGGCCGAGGCCTATCGTGTGATGTGGGACAGATGGCGTCAGCTCAAACCATACTTTGATGTTCTTGTGAGAATTCGAAAAGGTGCAAAGATTTTGTGGGTCCAATTTTGTCATTTCGATCTTTCGAAAATGACGTAGATGCAAGACGTCGCATTAAATGCAATGGAGCACGAACGCATGGGGAGCGGACACATGTCTCCTCACCAACCAATCAGTTTTGGCACTTCGAAATCTAGCCGTTAGGCTATATTTTAGGCCATAATGGCCTAGGTTCGGATCTTGGCCCAGTCCTGAAGCAAGCTTCTTTGCTCTAGTTTTGGGTGCGTAGGTTATTTAAACCCCAACTTTTTCATCTTCTTCTTCCTTCTTCACTCCCTCTACTATTGCGTTTCTTCTGAGTCAAGAGCTTTCAAGGGATCTCACGCCTTTTGCCTTTTCTCCAACAGTTCGTTACTTTGAACTCTCGACCCAAGTAACTTGTTGAGAATGACTAGGATTAAGAGAGCCAACAGTAGATTAGAGTTCGATAACCCTAAAAACCCCATCGTCAAGTCAGCTGCTACTAGAAGCAATGGTCATACTTTGACCTCTGCCCCTGCTACCCATAAGGGCGAGGATCATCCATTTATGATTTTTGTGATCGGAAAGGGGATTAAAGGACATTCGTGTTGCTAAGGTTGATCGAAAATGGGCAGTCAAAACTCCTAAGAGGTCGAAGTTTGCAGCAGGGGAGTACCAGAGTAAGCTGCTGCCAGAAAATCTAGACACCTGTATGAGCTTCTTTAGAATCCCCAAAATCATCACCCTTCAACTAACCGAGCCTAATGAAAGGATGTATACACCTCGGGCCGAGGCCATGGCTGTGTACAAGGAAATGTTTTACCTTGGCTTCCGCCTCCCTATACCAAGCTTTTACTTTGAACTAGTAGGGAGCTATGGCCTGGCTCCCACGCAGATTACCTCGAACGGATGGTGCCAAATTACCACCTTCCAAGGGTTGACTGTCAAGGTAGCCATATTCAAGTCACTCTTTCGAGTGGTTTTAGCTGCGGCCAGAACTGGTCCTGGCTGGTACTACTTCCAACATTAGAGTGGTATATCATATCCCTATCCTTCCGACCCCATCTCTTCCCACCATAATTGGAAGACAAGTTTCTTCTTTGCATCCTGGGAGGCTCGTCCAAAAGACTACTGGTTGTGTAATCATTGGACTATAATCAATTGCACCTCGTTAAACCAAGTGCCCTTACTCTAACCAGAATATAAAACCCTTGCCGACATTATCCGAGAGATTTCTGCTCCAACTCTCGATGACTTAGCCAACCTCACCCATCTCAAGGATGCGGGATTGGGTAAGCAACCATTATAGAGTCTGTCTTCCTTGAAGCTTTGTCCTTGTTCCACTAATAATTTCTTGTTATCTGCTTTGCAGTGGATATTGACATAGATGACGTTCTAGAGTTCTCTGACGAGGAGCAAGCCCCATCTAGTGTGAAACCTATCGAGGCCTTGGTTATCAAGGTCTCAGAGGTCCAAGCCACCGAGGTCCAAGCCATCGAGGTCTCCGAGGACCTTCTTGAGGGAGACCTTAAGGGAGTACCTGAGTCTGCCCCTATTTCTCCAGTTCCAATCGATCTTACCCCTCACTTAGAGGCAATTGAAGGGGTTGAGAGCCAAGACATCGAGGATGCAGGCAGAGGCCAATGTCGGAGCTGAGGGTGTCAAGGAGAAGCACCGAGAGAAAAAGAGATAACATTTGGCCGAGGGGACTAATAAGAAGAAGAAACCATCAGAGGGTACTACAGAGGCCTCCAGTAAGTTCTCCAACCCTCTTACTTATGCCTTACTCATTTTCCACCTTTCCCGACATAGCTATTTTATCCACACTATTTTTATGCAGAACCCCAAGAAACTAGGCCAACAAGGGTCAGGCCGAAATTGAAGTTGACAGACAACATGTCCACCATAAATGATCCTACAGTGGCCGAGCACATCGCCTGACACACACGTCTCCCATAGGACATTGAGGCATATGCCCAACTCAACTTCGTCCATGCTTTTAATAGGGAGATCAAGCATGCCGAGGTAAACCTACTATGTCGCTACTCGTCGTGTCCCTTTCCCTCTGTATTATGGGTAACGGTCCCTGTAAGACCCGCACACCACGAACCCGGCCTAACCTTATATTTTGTGTCAGAACCCGTCTACATATCATGGTCGAGCCAAGTGGATCAAATGTGTGAAAAAAACCAAGACCCAATACAAAAATTTACCCAAAAACAGTCAAATGAGGGTAGGGTCGCAGGTTTTAACAGGCAGGTCCGACCCTCCCATTGACCCTCACCATCGACCCTCAACCATGGGTCGCAGGGTCTATGAGTTGTCCGACCCTCCCATCGACCCTCGGTATTCGGGAAAAACAGCACGAACCGAAAATTAGGAAACCTTCCTAATTTCGATTGGAACATTTTCTAAACTCAATGGGACTTATTTTGAGAGGTTTTGCCCTATAAATAGGACGTCCCTAAGCCTTTTTCACTCCTTTTACAACCCTAATTGGATTGAGAGAAAGAGAAGAGAAGGAAGAGAAGAAGAGAAGGAAAACTTAAAGAAAAGGCTAAGGAAGAAGAAGAAATTCAGAGGAACTCTGAATCTCAGCAAACCTAAGATATGAACACATTCCCCATGATTTATTTAAGACTTTAGAATGGTTATTGAAGAGGGTATGACTTAGAAGAAACCCAAATCATCCATCAATGGTTTCGTTTCAATGGAAACCATGGAGAAGATCATTAAAACCATGTAGGTGAATAAAGTATAGTTCTAAACCATAGAACATTTATAGAATGGATTGTGGAAGTAAGCCATAGGACCCAACCATGAAAGAGAGAACAAAATCTGATATTTTCGACTCAAACCATGGAGGGTCGCACCTAGGGTCGATGGCAGATCCGACCCTAGCATCGACCCTCAATGTTCGGGAAGTTTAGATTAGGGGGAGGGTCGCACCCAGGGTCGATCATGACTCCGACCCTACCTCCGACCTTCAGTTAACAGAATGATTTTTAAATTCTGAATAAATTCTAATTAAATTTTATCGACTTTGTTAGGTCTTCTAGCAATATAATAATATTATAAAGGTGATTCTAAAGCTTGGAAGAGTATCTATTAGCAAGCTAAGGTGAGGGAACAAGACCTAAACTAACTGGTTAATAATAAACTGTTTTACTTCTTGAGTCCAATGCCATATTGATTCTATGCGTGTATGCTTGTATGTGCATTTAACATGTCATCCAATATTTCTATTATTTGTTCATGCATATTTACTTTATTGTTTATAACATGATGATGATGATGATGATAGGAATAGGCATGTGAATGTTTGTGTTTGGCCAGTGTATATGGTGAGGGTAGGAATGGTATCAACCGGTACAACCATGACCGTTCTTCATGGGGTGTATATTGTGCTATGATCTACTCAAGTCATATCCACTGATGTCGTCGTATCGTCATTACCTTAGCAGAACTATTGCGACGTAGGGCATCAAGGAGGGTCTCAGTCCTTGAGTCCTATACTCTATCGAGGGGCCTTAGCTCTATCTCTACGGGTGCTCTGAGGGATGATGGGGTGAGGCTTTAGATATACTGTTTGGCATTAGGATTGGTTAGTTGCGAGCCCAGTTTGCAACCCTAGCCAACAGGGGTTTATTTGTTGGTATGGTATCAACCAGTACAGCCATGCCATTTTCATGGGGTGTATATTGTGCCATTTTAGGTGTTGTGGGCGACAGTGCTGGAGTCATTGGGCGTATCCACACACTTGTGTATAGAGGTGCGGCAGCCACCTATTCTTTCTATAGCACAGTGCAAACTTTAAACCGGATCAAAGATATAAATTGATTGCATGCATATGTATTGTTGCATTGTTTTGTTTACTCACTGAGCTCAAGTTGGAGAGCTGACCCTCGCGCGCTTAATTCTTTTTAGTTTCTGATGTTGCAGGTACTATGATTGAAGATTATGTCGACACGTCAAAATATGAACTGGTGGAGGCTATGAATGAGCAAGCTGTGGAGGACGAACATGGTTCGTTAAGCGAGCGTTTCAGCGGTGGATACGTTTAGTGTTTAATTTCTGTATTTGGATATTGTAATATGTATTAAATTATATTTTGGTTACTTGAAAATAAATGAAATATTAATTAATTATCATGGTTAGACCTCAGTTCATTATCTGTAAGACTTTCGCTATTTACTTTATTATCTCTGATTAATGTGGAATGTGTTTTGGTTTATCATATGTGGGATAGCCTATTTTGAGATCCTGGTTGAACCGTTGGTTTATTGACGGTTCATCACATCATTCTGGTTAGTCCAGAATTGGCGTGTGATAATTTGGTATCAGAGCTCTCGTAGGCCTTACCCATTAAACCTGAATACTTCCACTGGAGTCCATGAACTGAGTTAGGATAAATTAAAAACTTTAATACAAACAATCCATAAACACCTGTGTTGTTGAGACAGAAATTAAACAAGACGATAATGTATATATAAAAGGTGGAACCATATATATACACTCACACAGAAAGAGAAGACCAAAAACTATCCTAATAAACAAATAATTTAGGGTATTATCTATAAGTTGGGTAGTTATCCAATTATACAAGGATATAGTACAGTAGCAAGAAGGAAGCTTCTATAAAGCAGAAAATTTAATACTGAGTTGATACTCACAAGATGTGAAACTCGATGTATTTGAGAAAGAAGAAAAATGGCTAGTAATGCCTAAATCCCTGTGGAGATAAAGAGAAAGATCTTGGGCTAAATCCAACAGAGGTAGGATAATAATGGCTATACATTATGAAGAAGAATAACTACAAGAAGATAAAGTTATACTCTGGGTGACATGGAAACTCAGAGTGAGATCCACCACAAGCTGATCCATTACCCGCTGAGCATTAAAAAGAGGTTGCAACTTGACCCCACCACTATCAGGGTCGAGAATGGATAATGAAAACTCATCTGAGTAGATAATCAGACTGTATCAAATTAAAAGAGTGAACAACCAGGCCACTCCAGCCAACCACTTGGACTACCAAATACCTTGGCTATGGTTGTAATAAACTTGACCCAATAAAATACAAGAGCAACAACAGATGAGACCGACTATGCAAGTTGCTATGTGAATTACTACCCAAGTTGCCAATGCCACATCAACACCTCCGAGTCAAACCAAGTACGGTACCAATTGGTAGCAACACTGTACCCCAACACCTGTTAACTATAACACAGTGCCTACCATATAGCAAGTCCCAGTAATGCATACCCCCATGCAGAAGTTTGGTGCACAACAAGCAGTGTATCAAGGTGGTTACCCTTGTCAGCCACCGAAGTATGGAATAGCTGCATTATGACAGAATGATCCAACAGGGGTGGAGGAATATTTTCTAAAGATGAAGCCTTAAACATTTTCAGCAAGGATCGAATATATTGTGGCCATATGGCAAGATAATTTATATAGAATGCGGTGCATTATTGATTTACTCTTATGATTATAGAGGATGCACATACCAGATTTTAATTCTCGTACCTTGACAGGATACCTTCTTGATTTAACCTGTCAATTGAAGTCATAGATATTGTTTCTTTAGTAGTAGTCCTGATTATACCAATCATAGCCACTTTCATGATCGACCAAATGAACAGAGATTTGAACTGAACGAAAAGTTAAATGCTTAATCATGTCGAGCGTACATCTTTTCGATTTACACCTGATTTATTAATGTATGAAATTTTTCTTTAGATTATACCTGATTTACTGATGTGCGAAATCTTTCTCCAGATTTACTCCTGTAGTGCCTCGACCAATGACATTATATATTCGATAGAACCTGTAACCATGAGGTTAAGAACTAAAAAACCTCTATTCCATGTATTTGGACCACCGTGCAACCTAACGACCTTTGGATGCCGGTTGGATTATCACATATTTACTCCTGATTCTTAAACCTAGGTTCACTAGATAAAGCAAGTGTTGTCATTATGCTAAATTGACAGAAGGGAGTGAATCACTTTTGGATGGACATTTTGATTCATACACTCCCTGACCTTTGTTGATAAAGATGATTAGTGGTAATAGAATTATTGGAAGAAAGATGATTGGATTCAGCTTAAATGCTATGACCAATGAACCTCAGATGAATTAATGGAGGATCTATTTTGCGATTGCTAAATGGATGGATATGAGTCATGTCTATAAAAGAGTGCATGAGCAAAAATGAGAACTATCAAGAGTAGCCAGTAAAGAAATAGATAGCACTCAAGTAGAGTTAAAGAGGGTTATATCGGTATGAATTTTGACAAGGTAGAAGATTCCTAAAGGCAAATTTAAGAGTGGATACAAGGATAAAGTCAAAAATCATGGCATTAATAGTAATCTGTTTAATACAATGAAAATTGAGTTATGCCCAATGTTGAGGGATATGATTAAGTAAAGACCAAAATAGTTTGGCTGAATTAATGAATTTATAAGCATATACCCTAATGCTTATAGATAGACTTGGGATATGAAGTAACAATCACAAGATATTTTTCGAGGTATATGGAAGAGAGAGCAAGGTAGAACAGCAAGGAAAAAAATAATAATACAAGCTAATGAGTTTTTTAAGATATGAGATTTTGACGATAGTCTTTGAAAAACTAAGAGATGAAGGAACTAGACAAGCCCTTAAGACCGTTACACCAGATTTCTCTAATTTAAGCCCTTTTGGGACTAAATGTTGTTTTAGATGGGTGCTATGAACAATGATTGAATCATATTAATGGATGGATGAAATTTGGACGCAACCTAATTAAACTTGAGATGGCAGACTTTGACGTCATCTTGGGAATAGACTGGTTGTCTCAACACTCTACAAAGTGATTATGTGCATAGAAGATGTTATCATTTAAGAATAAAGATGGCATATAATTTGGTTTTATTAGAAGCATATTGCCTAGTAAGCAGAAGCTGATCCTCTCTATGCTAAAGGCAAAGAGATGTTTTGAAGAGAAAGAAGTTAGATATACGGTATCTGCGGTACACGTTACCAAAGAAGCACCATAGATGGAAGGTATTGATATGATGCATAAGTTCTCGATGCGTTCTAGGAGACTTACCTAGGTTACCATCTGATCATGCGACCGAGTTCGTCATCGACTTGTTACCAAGGACGATACTTGTGTCAAAGGAACCTGTAGAGTAGCTCCTATGGAGTTGAAGGGATTGTGACTCAACTACAAGAGTTATTAGACAAGGGTTCTAATCAGCTAAGTATTGCATCACGGAAAGCGCCAATGCAACTCATGAAGAAGAAGGACGGTAGTGTCAGATTATGTATAGACTACCGCGAACTAAACAAGCTCACGATCAAGAATCAATATTTACAACCTCAGATCAATGACTTGTTTAACTAGTTGCAAGGAAAAAAGATATTTTCTAAGGTTGATCTTCGATCAAGATATCCTCAGCTGAAGAATTTGGACAGCAATATCTCGAAGATAGCTTTTAAAATTGGGATTGGCCAATTATGAGTTCTCAATTATGACGTCTGAATTAACCAATGCCCTTACATCTTTTGTGGAACGGATGAACTGGGTGTTTCATGACATGTTGGACACGTCGGTCATAGTTTTCATAGATGATATTTTGGTTTATTCTAAGAATGAAGCAACTCATACAACGAATTTTAGAACAGCTTCACAACAGCTGAGAAGGGAAAAGTTTTATACCAATTCCAAGGAATATGAGACCCGATTAAACAAAGTGATCTTATTAGATCACGTAGCGTCATAAAAAGGAATAAAGTGGACCCTATTAAGATAGAAGTAAACATATGGTGAGAAACACCTAAAGAATATTGCGAAAATCAGAAGTTTCTTGGGTTTAGCTGGTTATTACAGACGATTTTTGAAGGACCACTCTAAGATCGCAATACCTCTTACCAAGCTAACCAGGAAAGGAGATGAGTTTAATTTGACTGACAAGTGTGAAGAATGTTTCCAAACTCTAAAAGCAGGGTTGATATCAGCCCCCATCTTGATCGTTTCGATACTAAGGGAACCTTTTACCCTATCCATCGAAGCTTTTGGATTGGATCTAAGATGCGGGTTGATGCAAGGTAGATAAGCAATTGCACATGCTTCAAGAAAAATTAAAGGAGCATGAAAAGAATTTCCCTACTCGTGATTGGGAATTATCGGTGAGAAACTGTGTAATCAAGACTTGGAGACATTACCCATACAGAGAATAATTTAGATTAGATCGGAGTACAAGTGTTTTATTTATCTCTTCATTAGAAAGAGTTGAACATGAGGATAAGGAGATAGTTAGGAATACTTGAAGGATTAAGACTGTGATATTCAGTGTCACCTGAGCAAGGCTAATGTAGTAGCTAAGGACTTAAGCAAAAAGGGAATTATGAAGTCCAAGGAAGGACCCAGGATAAATGATGCCTTATGTTTCGCAGTAATAAATTCAGATTTGGAAGAAGAGTAATATATAATAGAAACTAGTGATGATCCAATTAAGAGAGAATTTATGGATGAACTTATGGAGCAATAATTTGGCTACGTTTTGGCATTAAAGATCATCTCTAAGTTGATGGATTAAGTAAAAGTAGTAATTTTGTTATATCTGTATACAAAAACAATGCAAGAAGATTTAGAGAAAGAAAAACCCAATCTGATTTACTTTGGATGCAGAGACGGTACTCAGATACAAAGGTAGATTCTGAATACCTGAAGATAAAGACTCGGATATCATGAAGAGGATAATGATAAGAGCCCATTGTACTTAATATTCAGGACATACTGGAGTATCAATATGTATCATGACCTGAAGAGATTGTACTAGTAAAGAGGAATGATAACAAATGTGGTTTAGTGCGTGTTCCAGGGTCTGAATTATCAGCAAGTAAAGGTTGAAGGACAAAGACCAACATGGCTTACAACAACAACTATTGGAGCCAGTTTGAAAGTGGAACTGCATTACAATGAACTATGTCACCAGTATACCATTGATCGGTTGACGAAGTTTGGGTGATTGTTGATCGCATTATGAAGATAGTTTATTCCATTGCGACACAACCTCGGTATGCTTTGGAGCGGCTAATTAAGCTATATATGGATAGTATTGTCAGATTGAATGGTATGCATCAGAGCTTAGTGTCGGCCAGAAGCTCATGCTTTATCTTGAAGTTTTGGAAGGATCTATAGGAAACAATGGGAACAAAATTGAAGTTTAGTACCGTATTTTACCTCAAACCGACAGATAGTCGGGGCAGACTATACAAATCCTAAGAGATATGTCCCGAGCTTGTAAAATTGATTTCAAGGAACTTGAGTTGAGAAGTTACCGTGAATTGAAGTTGCTATTAAGCTACCATGTAAATGTCACCTATCAAGCATGGTACGGTAGAAATGTCAAATTCCTTTATTTTAGAATAAAGTTGGTGAATGAAGAATTTTGGAAACCTAAGTCTAATGAAGAAAACTATCGAGTGGCAGACAAGATCAAAGAAAAGGGGCAGGATAGCTCAGGATTGTCAGAATAGACACCAAGACCTTGAGTTCGCCATAAGTGACAAAGTGTTTTTGAAGATATCACTTATGCATAGTTTGAAACGATTAGACAAGAAGGGAAAGTCATATTTTATATATATGTTGGATCTTATAAACTTTGGAGAGAAGTAGAAAAATTGCATATCAATTAGCGTTACCACTATCCATGTCTAGTGTGCATGATGTATTTCGTGTGTCTCTATTGAAGAAATACATTGGAGATCCATATCAAAGGTATTGACCACGGAATCACTGGATTAGATAGAATGTTTAACTATTGAAGTGGTACCAGCCTAGTTCACTAGTGGAAAGGTACAATATTTCCAAAACTGGGATAATTATTATATGAAGATAATCTGACGAAGACAAGACGTGGAGAAGATGGCATGGAAAGAAGAAGATGCAATGCGGAAATACAATTCTCACCTATTGACTCCGAAGTAAATTCAAATTTTGAGGACAAAATTTATTTTAAGGATGGGAGAGTTATAAGATCCGTACTTTCAAATTTTGAGGACGAAATTTCTTTTAAGGGTGGTGGAGTTGTAAGACCCGCACGCCACGAACCCGGTCTAACCTTATATTTTGTGTCGGGACCCGTCTACATATCATGGTCGAGCCAAGTGGATCAAATGTATGAAAAAAACCAAGACCCACTACGAAAATTTACCCAAAAACAGTCAAATGAGGGTAGGGTCGCAGGTTTTAACAGGCAAGTCCGACCCTCCCATCGACCCTCACCATCGACCCTCAACCATGGGTTGCAGGGTCTATGAGTTGTCCGACCCTCCCATCGACCCTCCCATCGACCCTCAGTATTCGAAAAAAACAGCACGAACCGAAAATTAGGAAACCTTCCTAATTTTGATTAGAACCTTTCCTAAACTCAATGGGACTTATTTTGGGAGGTTTTGCCCTATAAATAGGACGTCCCTAAGCCTCTTTCACTCCTTTTACAACCCTAATTGGATTGAGAGAAAGAGAAGAGAAGGAAGAGAAGAAGAGAAGAAAAACTTGAAGAAAAGGCTAAGGAAGAAGAGGAAATTCAGAGGAACTCTGAATCTCAGCAAACCTAAGGTATGAACACATTCTCCATGATTTATTTAAGACTTTAGAATCGTTATTGAAAAGGGTATGACTTAGAAGAAACCCAAATCATCCATTCATGGTTTCGTTCAATGGAAACCATGGAGGAGATTATTAAAACCATGTAGGTGAATATAGTATAGTTCTAAACCATAGAACATGTATAGAATGGATTGTGGAAGTAAGCCATAGGACCCAACCATGAAAGAGAGAACGAAATCTGATATTTTCGACTCAAACCATGGAGGGTCGCACCTAGGGTCGATGGCAGATCCGACCCTAGCATCGACCCTCAGTGTTTGGGAAGTTCAGATTAGGGGGCCTTAGAGGGAAGCACCCGCGCGAGCAGGTGTGGACGAAGCGGAAGCGAGAATGTCGGCGAGGGTCGCACCCAGGGTCGATCATGACTCCGACCCTACCTCCGACCCTCAGTTAACAGAATGGTTTTTAAATTTTGAATAAATTCTAATTAAATTTTATCGACTTTGTTAGGTCTTCTAGCAATATAATAACATTATAAAGGTGATTCTAAAGCTTGGAAGAGTATCTATTAGCAAGCTAAGGTGAGGGAACAAGACCTAAACTAACTGGTTAATAATAAACTGTTTTACTTCTTGAGTCCAATACCATATTGATTCTATGCGTGTATGCTTGTATGTGCATTTAACATGTCATCCAATATTTCTATTATTTGTTCATGCATATTTACTTTACTGTTATAACATGATGATGATGATGATGATGATGATGATGATAGGAATAGGCATGTGAATGTTTGTGTTTAGCCAGTGTATATGGTGAGGGTAGGATTGGTATCAACCGGTACAACCATGACCGTTCTTCATGGGGTGTATATTGTGCTATGGTCTACTCAAGTCATGTCCACTGATGTCGTCATATCGTCATTACCTTAGCAGAACTATTGCGACGTAGGGCATCAAGGAGGGTCTCGGTCCTTGAGTCCTATACTCTACCGAGGGGCCTTAGCTCTATCTCTATGGGTGCTCTGAGGGATGCTGGGGTGAGACTTTGGATACACTATTTGGCATTAGGATTGGTTAGTTGCGAGCCCAGTTTGCAACCCTAGTCAGCAGGGGTTTATTTGTTGGTATGGTATCAACCAGTACAGCCATGCCGTTTTCATGGGATATATATTGTGCCATTTTAGGTGTTGTGGGCGACCGTGCTGGAGTCATTGGGTGTATCCACACACTTGTGTATTGAGGTGCGGCGGCCACCTATCCTTTTATAGCACAGTGCAAACTTTAAATCGGACCAAAGATATAAATTGATTGCATGCATATGTATTGTTGCATTGTTTTGTTTACTCACTGAGCTCAAGTTGGAGAATTGACCCTCGCGCGTGCAATTCTTTTTAGTTTCTGATGTTGCAGGTAATATGATTGAAGATTATGTCGACACGTCAACATATGAACGGGTGGAGGCTATGAATGAGCAAGCTGTGGAGGACGAACATGGTTCGTTAAGCGAGCGTTTCAGCGGTGGATACGTTTAGTGTTTAATTTTTGTATTTGGATATTGTAATATGTATTAAATTATGTTTTGGTTACTTGGAAATAAATAGAATATTAATTATTTATCATGGTTAGACCTCAGTTCATTATCTGTAAGACTTTCGCTATTTACTTTATTACCTCTGATTAATGTGGAATGTGTTTTGGTTTATCATATGTGGGATAGCCTATTTTGAGATCCTGATTGAACCGTTGGTTTATTGACAGTTCATCACATCATTCTGGTTAGTCCAGAATTGGGGTGTGACAGTCCCACTATTACTGTTTCAGTTTTCCCACTTTCTAACCCACACGAAGACACTCGTGACACTTCTGCATAAATGGGTGAAAGAAGCGGAAGGTCTTGTGGAGACTCCGTGAGCCCAGCTGAAAGCGGCAAAGGATTCTCAGGATGAGGCCACTCAATGGTCCAAGGAGAAGGAAGAGGAATCTGTCCGAGCTCAAGGCAAGGCTGAGGACGCCAAGGAGGACTTGAAGGGGGTGCAGGCTGAGCTGACAAAGACTCTGGACCTCAAAAAACATGCCCTAAAAACTTCGGACCGCACAGCCCAGTCGTTGGAGAAAGCCAAGTCCTAGATCACGGAGCTGAAGGACAAGCTCGCCGCTGTCGAGAATGCTCTAAAAGATGACAAGGCTGCTCATGAGGCGGCCCTGGAGGAACTCCGCAATGACAAGGCCACTCTGGAGACCAACGTGGAAGAGCGCATCAAGAGGGCTGAAGTTCGAGCTCTCAAGGAGTACAAGGCAAGCGTAAACTTTAGAAAGGTCGTGGCGGCTATGCTCAAGAAGACACTTACACCTGCACTGGCTATGTAGCATGACGAGGCCAAGGTTGCCAGCGAGGTCAACCTCGGTGGGCTTTGAATAAGTGGGACAGTGTGTAAACCCACTAAATTCTACGTCATTTCGGACCATTCTTCCTCTGAGTTTGGATACATGTGGCATGATATTATTAGAGGACTGCAATCCCAATAACAATAACCATAGAATCATAAAGCGTCAATCCTTTCATCATGGCATATGAGGTGTATCAAGTACTCCCGCTAGCTTTGAACCATGAGCCCCTACATGGCGGTCATGGATTACCCATCCTGATAGCATTTGATAGCAGGATCATCCAACCCAACAACACGAGCATCAAGGTGGAAAGGCAGTCCTACCCAAAGTTATAAGCCAAGCATTTGCACCGTACCCGACCAATGCGGGATTAAACCTTTCTCATTCTTGGCCGCCATGGAACGCAAACCCCTCGTATCATGGGCTTACGGACTACATTAGTAATCTAACAATATTCTACTTCCAAGCATTTTACATCCAAAAAACAAGCATTACTTTAAGGTTGGGTTAATTCATCATAAAATATTTGAAGAACATAAGTATTATTTATATTTTTTTAATTTAAATTTTATGTCATTTGACATTTTTTTGGTACATTGCCAATTGTTGAAGATGATTGAGTGAAGAAAGGAATCTAGCCATATGATTGGGGTGGAATCGTCCATGGGTGTCAGGATTACCAAGGATCAAAATATCATCACTATTTTGGGAAAACAACATGCTGAATTTTGAAATAGATGTTCTTTTTTTTGGTTTGGTAGTAGTTTATTCTATGTTATACTATTGATTTGAGGTGGGGAATAGGTGTAAGAAGAGACTGGAATCGACTTCCTAACCCATGCTTCATCAAGCAAGAGTCAATCATCCGACCAAGCGAATGTTTGCTTTGAAATAGATATTGTTTTTCAGCTTTTGTATTGTACTTCAATAAAACATTTTTACTTTTCCTAATCCTTATATAATTTTGTATTAATTTTCCACAAATTCTGTAAAATATTTTATGACAAAACAAATGTAGCTTAAACAGAAAAGAAATGACAAAACATTGGAATTATGAAAATATAATACATTTGCAATGGGAAATGAAATTTCGAATCAGATATGATCTAATATTTAAGGTTAGATTATATGCCTGAAAATTTTTAGCGTAGAATTCAATTATTTATCTTCCCATATAATAACATGTACACTCATAAATGTCCATACATCCTGTTCCCCTATAATCTCAGATTTTTTTTAATGATATAATTTGTCAAGTGACTGCGTCAGATTGAATCGAAACTTGACTTTGGAATAAGAACCTTGGGCTCAATCAAAAAATTGGGGTTCAATCGGATATACCACATGGCAAATATTTGATTAAAGTGCAATTTTTTTTTTTTTTTTTTTTGGGGGGGAGGGGGTAGAAAACCAATCTATTGATTAAACATTAATAAAAGCATGTCCATATCATCTTTACATAAATCCACTAACCAAGTGGATGAACTATCCCAGCAGAGCAGCCCTGACCCTGGAAATGCCTTCCTAGCAATTCCATGAGCCACTGGGTTCACAATTCATAAACAAAAGAGATTCTACAAGTTGGAGTTATACAACTCCTAATATCCAGAATTACATTATCCAACAAAACATCATCATAAGAAGAAATTCCTTGAAGACGTTGGACCACCTCTAAACTGTCCATTTCAACCTCCAGGTCAGTATAACCCCACTGAAGAGCAAAAAAGAGCCCACGTCTAACTACAAGAGCCTTCCCCCCACTGTGGAGGACGTAAACACCACATCCTCAGCAGCTGCAAAGAGAGGACGACCTCGATGATATCTGCAAACCAGACCATTGCTACTATTAGTCAAATCTAAAGCCAAAGATACATCTGTATTAACTTTAAGAAACCTAGGTTGTGGTGGCTTCCAAGCAGAAGTATCCCCTGCCTGAGGAGTTATAGGAAGAGATTCTAACGCTGAACTTAAATGATGCACTCTACAAAATTCTGCAAAAGATTATTGAGCAACCTTAATGACCTCCATTGGTGTAGCAGAGACATTTTCAAAATATAATCTATTACAAAACTTCCATAGAGTCCAACATGTAAAAGCAATAAATGACAATAATGTTTTGCAATGAGATTTGGAAATTAGCAATGTTAAACCACAGTACTGAGAAAACCACTGCCAAAAAGAGACTGAAGAAGCGGCTGGCACTCTTAGAGCAAATTGGGAGCCCAACCATACGGCTTTCACGAAGGACAATGGATCAAAATATAATCAATGGTCTCTACTGCTCCCCCACAACGACAACAAAAAGTATCTACAGAAACATTGCATCTAACAAGAGCCACTCCCGTTGGCAACCTGGGCACATACTCGCCATAAAAAAAATTTTACTTTTGGCAGTGTTCGGCAAGACCATATTGATTTCCTAACACACTGTGGGACAGAGAGCCAAAAATCTGCCCTTTGGCCAGTCACATTTGAGAGAATAGCTTGATTATGTGAATGAAGCAGCATATGCATGGTAAGCACTTTTCACCGTGAATACACCAAATTTTGTGTGTTTCCAAATGAAAATGTCGGGTCTTGGTGAAACAGGAATAGGCATGCTACAGATGGCTTAAATTTCTTGGGGATGAAAGAGAGTACAAAGCACCTCTAATTTCCAAGTTCTGCTTGTACCATCAATGAGATCGAATACAGTGATATAAGTGCAAGTGGCCGGTTTAGGAGAAAATAATCTATTGTGAATGAAGGTTTGGTACCCATGCATCCTCCCAAATCCTGATGCAATGCCCAGATCCAACTTTCCAAACCAAACCATGTTTCAACACTTCTAAACTTGCAATGATACTTCGCCATAACCACGATGGGTGAGTACCCAAAGAAACCCCCAAAAACTTGGAATGTGGGTAGCTGTAACACCCCAACCCAGCTAAGATGTTAGTCTAAACCATCCTACTAATGTTTTGACAAGTGGAGTATGATTAATGGATGAAGGGGTATTTTGGTAAATTGCCTCCAAGTCGTTTAGGGTAAATTAATTTCGTTGTTTGACGGTTAGTATTATTTAATGCATATGGTAATTAAAATATATGTAGTAATTTGTTTAATAAACAAATGTTATGTGTGACTAACAATATGTGAATGTTTTAGGTTAATTAGTGGCGTAAAGCTTGTGTTATGTATATAGTTTTAATTGTAATTAAATTATTCATGTAAACTTTGTAATCTACCAATCTATGGATTATATTTTATAGCAATGGCAATTTTTGTAAATAAGGGTTACAAGAGAGATTTCACAAAATGAGATTTTAAGAATAAATGAAATGGGATAAAAATTATAAAAGCATAGATCTAAACCTAAATGAATTCTTTTGGGTTTCACCTTGGTTGAAAACCAAAAAAGGGTAAAGAGGCAAAAACGTGAAAGGGAGAAGCAAGGATTTAGCTTTGGAGATCCTTTGAAAATTTATTTCTCTAAAAGAAATTTGAGGGTTGGTTGTCATTTCGGTTCTTGGAGTTGGATTATTGAGAGCAAATGGACTGGTCCTTTAGTTTTACAAGAAGGATTTCGGTGGTGGTGAAGTTTTGAAGGAATTGCAGAAAATGGGGAAAGATCTAGGCAAATAAAATTAGGTTTCAGCATAGGGGGAGTTGAGAAGTTGGTTCTTTTGACTTACAACAAGCCATTCTAGAGGTAAGGACCCGTTTGATAAAACTTCTGCTTCTGGATTCTATGGATTCTAGCTCCCAGGGAGCCATTTTGGAGTAGAAGCGTGTTTGATAAGTCCAGTTAGATTCCAACTCCCACAGAGTGAACCGGATTCAGAATGACTCCAGAATCCAAAGTTTTGGAATCATAAATACTTGCTCCAAGCTGTTGGATCAACTTTTTAAGAGAAAAAAAAGAGTCGACACTCACATGACTATCACTTGACCACCACCACCACCACCACCACCACCACCACCACCACCACCACCACCACCACAACCACCGCCCACCGCCCACCGCCACCACCGCCCACCGCCACCACCACCACCACCGCCGTCGCCACCTCTACCACCACCACCACCACCGCCGCCGCCTCCACCACCACCACCAACGCCACCGCCCACCACCCACCACCACCACCACCACCACCACCACCACCACCACAACCACCACCACCACAACCACCACCACCGCCACCACCACCGCCGCCGCCTCCACCACCACCACCACCACCACCGCCCACCACCCACCACCACCACCACCACCACCGTCGCCGCCACCTTTACCACCACCACCAACACCACCACCACCGCCGCCTCCACCACCACCACCAACACCACCGCCCACCACCACTACTATGCCTGTTTTTCTAGACTTCGATTGGAGGATAGTGTGTTATCAAACATGTTTCTAATCCAAAGATGCTCTAAAATCCATTTCAGAATTGCGTTATCAAACAAGTTTTTACTCCAAAATAATCCTAGAGTAGCTTGGAGTAGAATCCAAATTTGAACCAGAATCCAGAATCCAGAAGCAGAAGTTTTATCAAACGGGCCCTTAAGTGTCTTGAATACTTCTGATAGGTAGAGATGCATGTTAGATTAGAAGTTGATTTACAAGATTACAGACCTTGAGAAAGGGGTTTCATGGAAGAAGATGATGGATAGTGATTTTGATTTTCAGCTTTCAATAAGGAGTGTTGTGGTTGTTAAGTGGAGTTGGGGGGCAACCTTGCTGTAAATCAAATCATATTAGAGGTATGTACTTGCCATTCTTATCAGTAAAAGAGAAGTATTTTGATCTTTAGAAGTTATTCTAAGGTTTCAAATTCGGAAATAGGGTTATAGACAGATTTTTTTTTTTCCATGAATGGAGGAAAAATCGATTTTTGACCGTAGTGACCATAAAACTAAAATTTTGGGCGATGAAAAGTATTGGAAGAGTGTGTCTAAATAATTCTAATACATTTTATATGAGTCATGGATAGTTTCCAGAGCTAGTGAAATGTCCTTGAACCTCTGTTTTGAAAAAGATATCGACTATGGTTGTAAAGCTGGAATTATTTTGTTAAGAACTCATAAGAAGATATAATATGTTGGTTAAAGTTCATGTGAATGGGCTTAGGATGCAAAAGTCTAAAATGCATTTGCAGTTGATGTTGGAGTGTTGGACAAAGACCTAAGGGAGCCGTGATTCGAAAACGGCCAATTTTTGGCTGTTTGGTCAGTCTTTGAGGGGGGTTTTCCCCAAGAACCCAAGAGAGATGTGTGGGTTTGGATACCTATTTATGATTATCTAATGATCAAAAGTACTTAAAAACTTATAGGTAATCCAAGGACTGCTTTCATGAGGTGATCTGATCCAATAGGGGAACTACAAGAACAACATAGATAGTGAAAGGTAAGTTGACCATGAAAATAACTTAAGGTTATTTAAATGGTAATGATATAGTTTGGCTGGGTTTAAGTGAGAAGTCTTACTTAGTGTTCTTCTTTCAAAATGCTATAAAGGGAAGAAACCTTAAAAGCTGAGTAGGAGATCTATCAATTGGAGTTGTCTTGGAGGAAGTATTGGGGAGCTAGGTAAGGAAGTTAGGGAACTTGTAATCACCGTTTTGTGCTACTTCTTGTTATGAAATGAATGGTTACCATTTTAGTTTTCTCTAATGTACGTTTATAAGAGTGAGTTGCTGATTTTTCTCTAAGCAAGCTTGCAAGTATTTCGAGAGCTCATTATTAACTCTGTGAGTGTTTTCCTCTCTTATAGCAGACTATTTATTAACTATAATATAGGTGCTAGTAAAGAGTAAGTGCATGAGTGATGTTTACTTGTGTTGTTTAATGCAATGTGTTATCTTGAAATATTTAATGTATTATATAATAGAATATGAGTTTATCTTTTAATCAGGATATGTTGTGATAAATATGGAGTTGTAACTTCATGCTATATGATGGAAGTAGGGCTGATTAATGTTTATGTTGTCTCAAAGTAAGGAGTGATTCATGGAGCTTGTGAAAATAGAATTAAGTGATATTTTGTCTTTAAGAAACTGAGTTATACTTATGTGGATAGCAACGACATGAGTTGTGAAGGATTAGGCAAGAATAAGATATTAGATATTGTTAATGTACTGTTTTAATTATATGTGGACAGAATGCTTGTGGACTAAGAAAGCAATGCACTGATAGGTCTTTGAAGTGTTCCTTATGGATGGTCTCATAAGTTTTGAATAGCAAGTATTGAAAAATGAGTTTGTCTCCATGTTAGGTTGTGTAACTTCTTTAGTGAACCTTTATGTAAGCCTAACATTAGTAGAGCTATGGAACTAAGGTTTTGATTAAGTGAATAAATTGTTATGGCTATGAACGAACTGTCCTAATGCTATATAGACAGCAAGGTAACTTATAGAATGTTATGAAGAGAAAGTTAGTTTATTAATGCAAATGGATAGACGACCTTTGAAATAATAAAACTTTGGAGTGAATGGTCCCTAAGAACCTATGTAGACATGAGAAAGAAAAAGCCATTAGTGTAGCAATAGTCTTGTGTGTGACGCCACCAAGTGAGCTAGCTAATGGGGTGTTTTGAGCAAGATACATATTTATATTCGGTGAGCTCATACACCATATATGAATGGAAGATAGAGAACAAGGAATGGGCAAGATACGTAGATAACTCGGTAAGCCCAATACACTACTAAATATGTAAGATAGGAATATATAAGCAAGATACGTAGATAACCCGGTGAGCCCAATACACCACTTGATAAGAAAAATAAGTACCATTGGCTTAACAATCTCGCATGTAATATCATGGAGTGAGTTAGTCAATGGGGTGTATGTAGACAAGATACGTAGATAACTTGGTGAGTCTAATACACCACTTAATAAGTAAAATAAGGAGTAACTCGGCAAGATACGTAGGTAACCCGGTGAACCCAAATACTCAACTTTATTGAGTCTGGAAATGAAGGACTAGATACTGGCAAACCATTGAGCCTAGAAATAAAGGACAAGATAAGAGAGAACCATTGAGTCTAGAGAGACAAGATACGAGCAAACCTTTGAGTCTAGAAATGAAAGGCAAGATATGGGTTAACCGTTGAGTCTAGAAATGTAAGGCAAGATAAGGGTGAACCATTGAAACTAGAAAGGAGAGTCAAGATACGGGCAAACCATTGAGTCTAGAGTTGAGAGACAAGATACGGGTATATCCGTTGAGTCAGATATGTAAATAATACAACGATGTTGCAAATGAAATGTGGTAAGTTTTGTAGAAAAGAGATAATAAAGAAAGATAATAGTAATGGAGTAACGTGATTATGTAAGGTCAAGTTAAGGATTTTAGGAGTTAATGGTTATGTTCATTCAAAGATGACCTATGTTATAAAATGTTAAATTACAAGTTTATGTTTTTTATGAAAGAAAATGCTAAGTTTACAAGTTTATGATTATGATGAAATGAAGGATAAGTATCATGTATGCTTGTATATATTTTTCTACCAAGCTGGAATTCTACTCACTGAGCTTTGGCTCACCCAAGTTAATGAAAATGTTTTACAGATAAGTAAAGTGGAGATGAGGATGAACTGGATAGCAGATGAAAGTCCAAATGGGGAATTCATCACCCCTTTTGGCACACAGTTGAAAATTTATTTATGAGACTTGATTATAATTGTATCTCATTAGCAAGGTTTTGTAATGATTATTATATCAAGCCACCAGAGGTTGTAGTTTATGTAAGTTTAAGACTTCCGCTGTGTTTATGTCAAAGTGATGTATGGTTCATGTATTGGTGGATTATGTGATAAAGGAGGAAAAAAATTATACTAGATTTCTATTAGGTTTTCCATGATTAAGAATGTATATTTTAGACCCAACCACCAATCTGAATTCGCTTGTTGGGAATACTGTTACAATAGTAAACTGCCTTAAAACATTTAACCCATAGAGCATCTGGAGAATGTCAAATCCTCCTTGCTAATTTGGCCAAAAGAACTAAGTTTTGATACTTAGGATCCCTCATTCCCAAACCACCTCTATTTTTGGGCAAAGAAAGTCGCTCCTATGATACCCAAGTGTATTCTAGATTTATCAATGCCATTACTCCAATAAAAATCTGTCATGCTTTGTTTTATTTTGTAAAGAAGTTTCAATGGCAATTTAAACAACGAACAAATAAAATTCAATTTCAACAAAGCAATAGATTTTATCAATATTTCCTTACCCGCCATTGATAGCAAAGCTGATTTCCAATGTTGGAGCTTGTCTACAGTCTAATCCACCATTGTTTTGAATAAAGAGTTCTTAGATTGACTAAAATCCGTAGGGACGCCCAAATATCAAGTCGGCAATTTACCAAATTTGATTTTAAGTATCCAAGAAAACCATCCACAAAATCTTAGAGGAGTATTAGGACTAAAATACAAGGATGATTTTGCATAATTGATTACTTGACCTGATGCTCTAGAATAAATTTCTAAATAGTCCTTCATAGATAAAATATGCTCCATATGCACTTTGGAAAATAAAATGCAGTCATCAGCAAACAATAAATGATTAATAGGATCCGATATCCCCCTAATTCGAATACCTGGGAAAAGCCCTTGAACAATAGCATTATTTAAAATACAAGATAAAACATGGTCGCAAAGTATAAAGATAAGAGGGGATAAAGGATCCCCCTGTCTAATCCCTCTTGAAGGTCGAAAAGAACCCCTTTCTACCCCATTTATAAGGTTAGTATAAGAAACCGACCGAATGCAATTCATCACCATTGCAACCCATCGATCAGCAAATCCCAAAGTACGAAATGTCTGCTCAATAAACTCCTATTCCAGCCTATCATAGGCCTTTTGCAAGTTTAACTTAAGGGCCACATATTTTGTTTTAGTGCGTTTTCGAGATCTCAAAATATGAAACAATTCATGGGCCAAAATGATGTTATCAGAAATATTACGGTCAATAAGGAAAGCCAATTGATTCGAAGCAACTATCTAACCAAGGTGCCTCTTCAATCTACCTACCATTAGTTTTGATAGAATTTTCGTGCCAAAAGTACAAAGACTAATAGGGTGGAACTGATCCACAGATTGTGGTTGCGTATTTTAGGAATAAAACATAAATATGTATGATTAAGCTCAGTATCAATGGCCCAGTATTAAAAAATTCCACCACAAACTTGTAAAGAGTTGAGCTGGTCTCATTATAGAATTTCTGAAAAAAATGGGGAGGTAGACCATCTAGACTTAGCGCTTTGAAAGGTGCATAACTAAACACAGTAGTTTTAAGCTCCTCCAATGTTGGCACTACTAGGAGAGCATCATTCATTTCAGATGAAACCACAGGATGCACCGAATTTAAAGCAAACTGCATATCCATAGAGGATATCCCTTCTGAAATAAAAGCTATCTGAAAATGTTGCAAAAATACATCATAAATTTGTTTTTCCATTGTAATCCACTCACCCGAAGATAACTGAAGTCGATGAATGTAATTTTTTTGGCCACGAGCTAGTGTGGTCACATGGAAAAAAGCAGTATTGGCATCCCCATGCTTCAGCCAGTCAATACGTGATTTTTGTAGCCAGAATAGCTCCTCTCGTCGGAAAAGATCAGCCAATTTCTCTTGAAGTCTCTGCTCAACAGGGTGGGACAAAAGAGGCTGGGTTTGAAACTGGATAGCCAATAGTTGAGACTGCAAATAGGCAATATCAGCTTGTAAGTGTCCAAAAATAGTTCTATTTCACTGGCGAAAATGAGATTTAGTCTAGCCAATTTGCCTCTTGAACTCCCCTTTACTATCCATAGTGCCCATTTCTTCCAGCCAACAATTCTGAACAACTCTCCAGCTATCTAAATGGATTGACCACATTGCTTCATAGTGGAAAGGTCTCGTAGCCCAAATAGTATGGCGAAATAAACTTAGAAGAAGTGGGTGATGGTCAAAACCCAAAGCTGTTTTAACTGATACAGAAGCCTAATCAAAGGCAATGCACCATAAAGGATTAGCAAAAAATCTGTCCAACTTTATCCGGATGTTAGCCGACCCTTGTCGATGATTTGACCAAGTAAAATATGGCCCATAAGAAGGTAATTCTAAGAAATTACAAATATTAAGCATATGTTTAAATAGAGCCACATCCAAGGGACAAAACTCACGCCCTCCTTGCTTTTCATGCCAGGACAGAAATGAGTTGAAATCCCCCACCACACAACCAAGGCGAATTACGCTGTGAAGAGAGAGCTTGTATTTGATGCCAGACAAGGGGCCGATGATGTTTCACCAGGTCACCATATACACATGTCAAATAAAACATCGGTAATTGAGGAATGCTCAATCAATAAGCCCAGTAAGATCTGAATATGAACAAGCTTTTTCCACAATAACGCTAGACCTCCCGCTGTCTGTATAGGATCGACCACAAAAAGGGTACTCATAAATAGAATGACGGAATAACTTGTTCAATTTCTCTTTGGTAAACGTATTTCCATTAAAAACACAAGATCTGGCCTTTCACACTGGAAGAGGTGAAATAGAGGTTACACTGTCAGAGCCCTCCCTAGCCCCTGACAGTTCTAGTTTAATAATTTCATGGCTCCCCGTGAGGCTGATAGTTAAAAAATGACCACATTCATTGTGACTGCTTTCCTCCTCTACAGTGTCTTGACGAGGTCTTTTGGGCCTGGGTTGGCCAGCTTGTACCAAAGCCATAGGATAAGCAATAGATAAAGGCAGTGGTTGGGCTAAGAGACCCAAAGATAAGTGAGAAAGTTGAGGAGCAAGGCTGAGCCTTGCAGAAGCCAGAACAGGATTGTTAGCAATGTACTCCTGTATGAAAGGGATCGAAATCGTCTCCTGCGAAGGTATCTACAGGAGACATTGCTGCCTATGATGGATGCACGCCACATGTCTTAATTGATATCTGACGGCTGAAGAAATATCTGTCGTAGGAGATGAAACGAACAGCGTATGCACTTTATCAAGTGTTTTTCAATCCCACGAAACCTGCTCAACAACATTTCAGAGGCGAAAGGGAGGGCAAAGGAAATCATTTGTGGGCGAAGAGAGACACGGTAGAGGAAGAAGAACAGTGCCATGGTGAGACTAGGCGAGCCAAGCGCGGGTAAGAAGAATGGCGCTTTTTTTTTTCTTCTACTGTTCTCTACTTCTTCTGCCTTCTCTCATATTTCTTCTGCTTTCTTCCCTTTTTTTTGGCGAGAATGTCGAACACCAGCCGCCCTCTCCTTTTCTACCCAGCCTCTCGAAAACCCACTTTCTATTTCTTCATCATCTCTTTTTTCCTTTGTTGCCACTTCTGCGGCCTTCTCTTTGGCCGAAGCCTAAATTTCTGCGAACGCTTACAGCGCCTCCAATTCCTTTTGACTCAGCTTTCCTTTCGGCTGACAAGCTTCCCCGAGCTCGATCTTGGTTTGAGGAGTCTTGGGGGCACCCATGTTAACCGTCATCATATTTATGGACCGGAGTTTGCAGGCTGTTAAGCCGTAGTTTGCTGGCTTAACAGCAGCGAGCTCCGCTTTCAGAAGCGAGCCAGAGTAGCGAGCTAGCCTAGCTAGCTAACGTTTTTCAGCTGAGCGCTCAAAGCGATACGGCTTGAAGCAAACGAGCTCAGCCCTTACGCGAGAAGTTGCGCAAAGCTTCAGAGTCTGGGTTCCAAACCTTCCCCACCCACCGCCCCCACTTCGCGCCTGCGGCGTTTTCGCCAGACGGTCTTTGCCAGTAGTGCCATCCTCCCCGCTGGCTGTATGGGCGGGTTGTCCCTCGCTGCAGTCTCCTCTTCTCTTCAAGCCTCCAACCATATTCTAACCTAAACCCTCCTCTCACCAATGAAACCCCTTCTTGCTTTTTTGTTTTATTAATCTATGGAATCACAGACAGGATTGGAGATGGAATTGGAGATAGAACTGTAGATGCAATCGCAGCCATGAAAGAACAGATCAAGCTAACACAGATCTGAAAAAAAAAAAAAAAAAAAAAAAAAGGCTGAAATCGTGAACAAGAAATACTCAGATTTGATGCAATGTATACACAAAAATTTCAGATCTGTATACAGAAATTTCAGATCTGTAAACCTTGAAAAAAAAAATTCAAAGAGAAAAATTTCAGATCTGTACACAGAAATTTCAGATCTGTACACAGAAATTTCAGATCTGTACAAAGAAACCTCTGATTTACAACCTAACCACAAGATTTTCGGATCAAGAACAGTGGAAACCTTAAAAAAAAAAATTCCAGAAACAAAGTAGAAGAAAAACAGAAAAGTTTTGCAGCAAAACGATCGATCTTCTATTCTTCCTCTTCTTCCTCTGCTTTCTATCTCCTCTGAAACGTTGTGGAAATTGTTTCACTGCATAACTGTTCACGTTTAGTGTCCTGCAAATGGGATATCTTGAGACGTCGGATACAACCTCATACACGTGGCGTGTATCGGTCAGAAGCAGCAACGTCTCCTGTGGAATAGCTCGCAGGAGACGATTTGGATCTCTCTCTAAAACAAAAATATATTATCTTCTTCTTCTTCTTAATTTGATGATTCTCTGATCTCTGTAAAAAAAAACATAAGTTAAGAGCATTGGAGTAAAGATTAATCTAAAGGAAGTCTAAAAGTTAAAATTAGAAAGTGGTCAAAACCCTTTTTTTTTTTTTGGGTAAAAAAGTGGTCAAAACCCTAGAAATTGGAATTGACAAGAAGAAGCAAAAAAAAGTCCAGAGTTCTGAATCAGAGTTGTAGACTTTGTAAACATTACTCAATAGAGGATTCAAGTCAACCATATAAACTAGGCTCGGATTGGATCCATTCCAACCTGTTTTAACAATTCTAAATCAGCTTTGAATTACATGGTGAGAATTTCAATGTCCTTTGCCTGCTGTTGCCTGTTAGGCTATCCTGATTGATTGGCATTCATTTATTTTAAAAATCAGATCAGAATCTTTGGAATCGGGTGATTTTTAATTGGAATTGACCGACCCCGATTCCAATTTTTCCGGCACAGAAGCAGGAAATTGATATCTAACTGGCAATTATCTCCTTCGTATAATCAGCAAAATCATAGAAAAGTATTGAAACTCATCTCTTACAGTTAGATATACAGGATGTTAGAATGATATCATAAGGAGTTTATGCTTTTCCCTACCGATTCTAGTTTCTAGGTTTCCGACCAAATCCAACCAATTCCGATTGATTTGTATCGGAATCAATGGACGGCTGGACGCCGATCCTGTCATCCCGATCTGAGTTTTAGAACCTTGTTGGCCATGGATTTGCAATGGAGCGCACATCCTGCAGCTGTCAGATATCCACGCTGTGCTTGATGAATCGACCTAACACGATCTTGAATTGGCCAGCCCGTAGCACCTAGACGATTATTATCCGTGCAAGCTCCATCCATGAATTTAGTTCACCGTAATCGGATACGAGTATCGATCAGTATCGGTCAGGTATTGACCATATGCTGATGTGACATACCTTTTTAGTATCGGTCAGGCATCGGTCAGATATCGGCCAATAGCAACTACGTGTGTTGGCCAATATCGGTCCTCATGCCAATTCAATAAAACGACACCATCTCAACCAGGCATTCATATCGATCATGGGCAATACCAATATCAGCCGATACGACTGATACGATATCGATACCTCACCCCCCTTCAAAAAAGAGAGCTTTTGAATCGGGCGAAAAGCACTAGGTATGTGACTGTTAGGGATATCCATTAAAAATTCCTGTCCCTAAGTCAACATTGCAGGAACCATATAGCCCTCCATAGACTGTTAAAGGATACCCAGATGCACAATTTGGCTCTGAGGCATTTGAGTAGTGGTTCTTGGTTCTTACTATCCAGGTAAGTATTACCCTAGTTTTTGTAAAGGAAAAAACGATCCTTAGGTACAAGTTATATTCGCCATCTTCAGCATGTTGCAGCCTCAGATCATCACAAGGCCAATGTCTTTATCTCATGAGCTTTAGCCACAGAAGTTGCCAATGCAATTGATCAGCAACACCTGTTGAACTACTTGGTACCACAGGGATGGGACAGACAAGGTATTCCTGCATGAGGACTGTGATCAGTATAAGGAACATGATTCTTGTTGTGAGAGAAACCTAAAAATGCTCTCTGTTTTCAATTGCCATGATGAAATTTCACTCCGGGAAGTATGGCTCACAGATGTGTAAGACCAACGACTACAAAGCAACTTGACAATTAAGGATGGGTTCACACTGGGCTTGTGTATATACTATAGATTACTTGTATGGTTGAGGTACTCTGGAGAGCACATTCCAGGAAAGTGCTAGGGACTAATCAAGATTACGTCTACACAAGGAATGCAAACAGAGGATCGAAACAGGAGCACAATCATCATTTTGATTTCCAAAACATGATTCTGTGATACAAATCTTTCTGAATGTTAAAACAATGGAAAGATATTTGACAGACCAAAAAGTTCCTTCCTCATCCGGTTTAATTTAGAACAAATTTCCTACTCAGGCATCTGTGTATGAAAGGAAAACATTCTCATGCTCCATATTTAGGGGCCTTCCACAGCTTGAAAGCTACCTCATGCAAAAAGCGGTCTGCCGGAATAGCAAGGTTTGCACCATGCTGTACAAAGAAAAAAAAAGAAAAAAAAGGCACATGTTAGTGTTTGAAGCCCAGTCACACCATCAATCCAATTTACATATTTCACGGAATGGGCAACTCAAAATTCAGGATGCATTTCTCTGTCTGCACCCATGATACAATCATACAACCATAAATAAATTGTGAAGACTCTGACACTGACCCACATTTTTGTGGTACAGAGCCGATCTACAACTTCAGAGGAGCAATCATCCAATAAATCAGTAACAACGGGCACCAGGGGGATACAATATATTTCAAATGCCACACTGTGATTGGGAAGTACCATGCATTGACAGTACCCAAATTTTTCCTAAATATATTTCCAACGAGGCCAGCTGGGTACTTTTGAACTGTATTCTGAGTGTTGATACCGCAGACCTAGGTCTAGAACCTATCCTATCCCAACAACCTACAAATTATACTCTTGGGGGGTGTTGGTCATTGATGGGGAATAGAAAGATCAATTCAGTTGAGAGATACAACAAATTCTTTCATGCGAAAATAGATAACAGCTTGCAGTGAGGAGTAGGGGTGGTAAATGATCAATGTAGAGCTTACACAAGGGGCAAATAAATTTGTGGAGATGGACTGCATAATCTGTACATCTGATCCAACTCTTCGTTTGATCTTCCTATGCATGTATTAATGGCCATTGGCCCTGCTATTTTCACTAATTTTACCTTAAAAAAAAAGGGGAATGAAAGAATTAGAGATCATTTTGGAACCAACATGCAACAGATGGTTGATAGCTAAACGTCCAAACAATTAATCATATAGATTCTGTAAGCTGGTAAGCCTTAATGCATTGTAAACAAGTTACTAATAAATATGAAGCCAATTATTGCCTCCACAATTTGTGTCTTTGAATTTACATTCATGTGTATTTCCAGATACACACGCACACACAAATATATCCACACACCAGCTAAACAGCATACTGGAATATTCCAGGTGGAGAAAAGAATGAGGGGAGGTCAACACACTAACAAAACTTTCAAAAGATTAGACCACTAGCAGTAATGTCCTTTCCTTCTATAACAGACTGGTATTGAATGATGAGTATGAAAGTAAAAGTTTCAAAACACTACATCATGAAAGCAATACTCATAACTAAAGTAATACGGCCATAATAGCTTGAAAATTAAGATCAGTTACCACCTCCTTAAATTCCTTGAATGAAAATGTCTCCACCATATCCTTCCGAGTTACAGCCTCCTGCCATTGTGCAATTAACATTGGACAATGGTGCCTGCAGCACAGAAATTAGATGAATTTCGGTATATGTTGCAACAACACCAAGAAATGGTTAGTTTTACTTCACACTTACCTAATGTTATTCAGTAATTTTCCTCCTTTCATAGTGTAACTTTTATTAGGAACAAGCAATGAAAGTTTGGAGTTTATCCTTTTGTCAGATCAATAAATTCGAATCCTCGTCATTAGACACAGCCCCATAGCTCATGATGATAGAAAAGTGAAGACGAGAACCAACTTCTGAACCAGGTTGGGCTGTTCGAATAATCCCACCAACCAAATCATTGACCCACTCCAGATCATTTTCCTTCTCACCTTGCCCAATATGCAATAACACTAAATCAAATTCACTTGTTTCTAGTATCCTTCCCTCTTCAAAACCCAGCAACTTTAGTATCTCAGAGACTATAACATCTTGGGGGGATCCATTGAGGCAGTTAGTCAACTCATCAATTTGGAACACAGTGAAGCCAAGTTTTCTACCAAAACACTTCACGTTTGCATTGGTTGCCAAAATAGCAGCTCGTAGTCCCATGAACCTGAAGTTTAATACAGAAAGAAGTTGCTTTATATGTCCCACAATGACCACAACAGTACCAACTTTACAGAGACCAAAGGTATTATTTACCTCTCTGATATAGTTGGCAGCAAGGATGTTTGCTGACATTCAACAGCACGCTCCCCATCCTGGAAAGTGAAGTATATCCAGCTAACTGGTTATCCATTCTTTAGGACACCAATAAGTTCTGAAACTTACATTGCTGATATAAGCATCATTTGAATCCAGTAGTTGAGCCAACTCTCTAACCACTCTCTCATCCTCCGTTTCTGCATTACAAATTCAAGTAAATCTGAAAAGTAACAGATAAGTCACAAGATAACAATTATTTCTGTATCATCATGGAGACTAGATAATGCATGCTCTGTTCAGCTCTTAAGCACCACATTTTATGCCAAAACCTGATATTGCTCCACTTGCTGCCTAGGTTTGGAGAGTACTGATGGCTACTTAAATAATTATGCAAATGTGAAATCATAATTGTTAACGAATTGATTAGAAATAGCAACTGAAAATAATTATTCAGGAACAGTAAAAAGAAATGTTTCAAAGAAGTTCTTCAATAAATAGAAATCTGACGTTGAAACCACTGTGAGCTGGCAAGGAAAAACAGTGGTCCTATTAAAAAAGAATTAGTAAGATCTAAATGATTAATTTGATACATATTCTAAACTATCAGAGATTAAGCACCAAGTGCATCTTAGTAATCTCCTCTTGGCTTGAATTGAGTTTTTGGGTTCACAAATTAAATGAGATGTGGAAACAGAATGTATCATTTCATTCATTGATTGTCTTAATGAGGTTTTTATTGCCCAAGTACCGTAAAGGTGGTACCTCTGGATACTCTCTTTACAAGGATAGTTATCTAAACTATTATTTTCAGCCGCCATAAATGCAGCACAACAAGATATTTCCCAGGTTAGCTACAGTTAAGTCTTACCTCCCCCATGTCAGATGAGTAGTCAGCTAATCACCTCTACATCTTCCATGGTTAAGCAAACTACGATCTGGATCTATATTCTAAGCCTCCTCCATGTCTCCTAGACACTAGTGATGTCCTTGACTTCATCTTGAGTTCATACTAGGTACTCTATTCCATTTGGGAGGATGCAAGCTCAATGGAGAGAACCTGAAATATTTTAGAGGAACAAAATAAAAGGATTTTCATGGTTGCAGGAGACCTAGAGTAGCTTGAAGTGTTTCCAAGATTAACATCTTCCAAGGAACATCTTTTGTTCTATGATCTACCAGTGGACTGAGATTTTCGAGTCTACTTCACAACCAAGTACCATGGATATTGCTGAGGCACTTCAGCATCCTGAGGAGGATATGATTTGAGTCGTCTATGGTCCACTGGTCTATCAGAGTCTGTTAACAATGAGCATAGATTACTGTCCAGCTTTGGTGTTTCTTCTCCAATGCATATTCCCAACCATTCTACCGCTGAAATTGGTCAGATTACATTTAATGGTTGAGCTCCATGGAGGCTTTTGCATCTTGTAAATATGATTAAGGCCTTCATTTCCACCATGACAATATTCACCTCAAGTTGACCTCATTTTGGCAATGTACCAGAAGATGAACCGGGTAAAAGTGGTGCACCAAGGGAATCAATGTCGTACAGGTCCTTAAACAGTATAGGGTGCTTGCTCTTTGTGTGCACATGCATGTGTTTGTGGTGGTGTTGTTTAGATATTGCATTCAACTTCTCTCTTGGAGCGGTGAAGTCAAGTAAGAAAAGCACAGGGACACATGCTCTTCACTTTGTAAGAAAATGTCATACACAAGTTGCATCCACACTAACCATAAGCAACAGAATTAACTCCTAAAAACTTGTAAATGTGTAGCTTACACCCAAAGTAGCATTATTCTCAACATAACTGAAGCAATGAGTTTGTCCATTTTGTGGAGTCTATGATCAATATTTAGATAATCCATAATGAAGAATCTAGAGTTGTTGAATCAACTCATAGTAGTTATCATGGGCATATGGGCTCCAGACGTGGCATCATATTTTAAAGGTGATTCTCAGAGGATTTTGAGCACCTCAAGAGATCACTGTGATTTAAAATTCCTTCAAGATTGCAAGTCAATGACAACACATGGGTTATCACAGCTCTTCACCCCCTCCTCTCTCTCTCTTGCATCATTGCTAAGATTCTCAGGTAACGCAGTTTTGGCAATGTTCTGCATTCCCCAACCCACTCGTCCACATGGCTTCATTATGAGTAAAACTGAACAAGTAAAAAGACAATCAAACAATCACAATTACACAATCCAGTTTCCTTTGATTGGATTGCAACGACTGTAATAGAACGAATTTATGACTTGCAGAAGAAAGGGAAAAGGGGAGAATTTTGGAGAATGTAATCAAACAAACCTGCATGAGGGGAATGTGGAAGGGACAAGAACCCGCATACACCTTGAGCTGCAAGAGAATGGAGATTGGTATGTGAAGGAGAAATCAGATGTGCCAACCCATCACCATACAACACCAAACCTCGGCTTGGTTTGTCTGCCATTTTTTTTCTTCAAGGCAGCGTATAAACTAGAACAATGGGGAGATTTTGACTGCAATAAAGTAAACAAAAGAGTGGAAGGGATAGAGAATTAGAGATATGTTAAGTCTCATGGTAATGCAAAAAATGCATTGTTCTTACTTTAGATTGCCTCCTCTTTTTTTTTTTCCTTTTTTTTTTATTCACCCAAAAAAATATGCAAGCTAAAGTAAGAACAATGCATGTGCACATGGAATAACCTTAGAAAAATCCCCACCATAAAGTTAAGCTCTACATGCTATATATTCAACGGTTCAGTGACAGAAGAAGAAAGAAAATATCCGTTCCTATATAATACATGTCATGTGCAACATGGTAAAGAAGAATGATTTAGAAAGCCCAAATGTAGGTGGCATTTACCTGTTAATGGTTGGATAAAGATCCAAGGAATACCCAGGATAGAAATTCTATTTGAATCTTAATTTGATGATTGATAGCTCAAGACCACTAACAATCTATAGTATAGAGGTCCAGCAATGGTACCACTTGAGTATGGCATTTTAGAACTTAGGCTGAATTTGTTCAAACTTAAAATACATTAAGAGATTTGCTTAGAAGCAACAAAAATCTGTATATAAT
>CM053271.1:19022237-19044824 GCA_028583415.1 Protea cynaroides | reverse complement strand
AATGAATCAAATTAAAATAAGTAAACATACCTGGATCCATATAGTTTGGAGAAGATGAAAATCCATAACTTTAAACTTCAAGTCTCTGCTAGTCTTGTCTGCTCCCTTTTCAGTATATGTGAACCAACGATCAATAATGGGAATTGATCATCTATATAAAAGACGAGGGGAGCAAAGGGACTAACCTGTTAAGAAGGGGTAATTTGGTCATTCCCATAATCGGACCAAATTACCAGGAAGGTCCCCAAACAATTACACATTAAGGTGGATTAATTGGAACCCTCCCATAAAGGGTACCATCGAATCATAGCCGTCTATTCAACACCTTTCCACTAATCCTACCCACACAATGTCTGGTGCAAACCCATACATGATGAAATCATCACATTCTCCCACTTGGGCTGCAACAGAATATTGCTTCAACCATGGATTAGAAAGATTGTGATCACATATAGGAAGTGTTGAAAGTAGCTCACCTTAACCATACACCCTTGGACCAAGAAAGAACATAAACACTCAATCGTAAGTGTTATCACGTCTTAAGTCAACGTGGAACACTACACGTCAAAGTGTTTGCACCCTTACCCGCTTTTGGGCTACAAATAGTGTAAAAGCTAGAGTATGGAATTTGCATGTCTCGATTATCAAACATGTCAAATCCAAATTAATCCGGACTTCCAACCGAAGTCATTAGCTACTCCATCATTTAGAGCTCTTTGGAATCGTTCTTGACATGGCAAGCGCCACTAGAACTACCAAAATAGCTATTTCCTATAGAAACACACTATAAATACTTCATTTAAGTATCATGGGATTGGATCCATAAATCCCATCACACTAGCCCAAGTTCTCAAACGGAGTAACTCTACTAGCGAGTGTACCCATAAATACAACCTCTAAAATGAGGAAGGTAACACATGAAAACTACCTCTACTATCATTCGAGGTTTGCCTTTACTCTCATTCAAGGCTTGCCTTTACTATCATTCAAGGCAAAATATGTACAAAAATAATAATAAAAATAAACACTTTGTGTGTCTATAAATCGTATTCCCACTAACAAAATATATCCGGGGGTTGAACTAATCCCATACCAACAACATGCTCTTGAAAAACATTTATAGCTAAAGCTTTTGTTAGTGGATCGACAATCATGATATTCGTAGAGATTTGTTCAATAGAAATCCTGGACTCTTGGAACTTCTCCTAACAAAGAAATACTTTATGTCAATGTGTTTTAGACCGGAAGTACTCTTGCTATTTTGAGAAAACCGCACCGGCAGAGTTATCACAATACAACTTCAAGGGTCCGGATATGGAATCAACCCACGAAGACATGAAATGAAGTTCCTCAACCATAGAGCCTCGAACTATGGCTTCATAACATGCCACATATTCTGCGTGCCCAAGTAGAAGAAGCGATGTCGTTTGCTTTACACTCTTCCATGACACTGCGCCACCACCATCATAAAAACATAACCGGATGTTGACTTTAGATCATCCGGACATCCAAAGATAATCGAATCGAATATCCAATCACTTCAAGAGTATCAGCCCGTTTGAAGGTAAGCATGATGTCTCTAGTGCCCTTAAGATACCTCATGACCTTTTGCCGCCACCCAATGAGTCCACCCGGATTACTGCGGAATCGTCCCAAGTACACTGATAGCAAACGCGATATCAGGTCGAGTACAAACCTGAGCATACATAAGACTACCAACAATAGAAGCATATGGTATGTCTTTCATCTGAGCTCGTTCAACTTCATTCTTTGGACAATTAGATTTGGTGAATTTATCGCCATTCGTAATAGGAGTCTTCGTGGAGGCACAATTAATCATGTTAAACCTCTGCAATACTCTATCAATATATGTTCTTTGTGACAATCCAAGAACACCACATGACCTATTACGAAGAATCTCTATTCCCAAAACATAGGATGCCTCACCAAGATCCTTCATATTGAAATGGTTGGACAACAATCTCTTTGTCTCATGTAGCATACCTTTATCATTACGGCTAAAAGAATATCATCTACATAGAGAACTAGGAAGAAAATCTACTCCCACTGATCTTAAGGTATATACATTGATCAACAACATTTTCTTTGAATCCAAGAGAGGTAACAACTTGGTCAAACCTCAAGTACCATTGTCTAGGAGATTGTTTCAAGCCATAAATAGACCTTTTGAGTTTACATACCATATTCTCATCATCAACTGTCATGAAACCAGGAGGTTGTAACATGTATACTTCCTCTTCTAAGACTCCATTAAGAAATGCAGTCTTTACATCCATCTGATGCAGCTCTAAGTCAAATTGTGCAACCAATGCCATAATTATCCCGAACGAATCCTTGGTGGACACTGGAGAGAAAGTTTCTGTGTAATCTATACCTTCCTTTTGACTAAAGCCTTTTGCTACAAGTCTAGCTTTGTAACGCTCAATTTCTCCTCTAGCATCCCTTTTGGTCTTAAACACCGACTTACAACCAATTGGTCTGAAACCCTTGGGCAATTCAACTAGGTCCCAAACCTCATTAGTTTTCATAGATTCCAATTCATCATGCATGGCATCCATCCACGAGAACAATGTGCACTATCAATAGCCTTGTTGAAAGGAAGCAGGATCTGTCTCAGCTTCAATGTCATATTCATGCTCTTGTAGATATCTGAAAAAGTCACTAGGGATGGTGGACTTTCGAGTCCGCTCAGATCTCCTCAAAGGAGGAATAATGACTACTAGCTCATCAGGAGAGAGATCAGGAACAGGAGCTACAGAGACAATATTTGTAAGATCCACATGTTCTTGAGCAGGAATAGGCACAGTCACCTGCTCACCAGGTCTATAACAAGAAGATGATGATGGGAGACTAGGAATTGAAACTACAATGTGTTCCTCTTCAAAAGTAAAACTGCGAGGTGGAAAAGTCTGATGGCAAATGTCATCTTCAAAGAAAACAGCTCGCTCAGACTCAATAACTCTGGTAGAATGAGATGGACAATAAAATCTAAATCCCTTTGACCTCTCTAGATAACCAATGAAATGTCCACTTATGGTCCTGGGATCAAGTTTCATCATCTGAGGATTATAGGGTCTTACTTTCGTTGCGCATCCCCAAACATGAAGATGATTAATACTCGGTTTTCTACCATTCCATAACTCATGAGGTGTCTTTGAAACTGATTTACTTGGCACTTTATTCAAAATGTATCTGCGGTCTTTAATGCATCCCCCCACAAAAAGTCTGGTAAGGTAGACTTACTTACCATACTTCTCACCATGTCCATAAGAGTACGATTTTGCCTTTCAGCGACACCGTTCTGTTTTGGGGTACCAGGCATAGTATACTGAGCATCAATGTCACAGTCCTGTAAGTATTTTGCAAATGGTCCAAGGTTGCGACCAGTTTCATCATACCTACCATAATACTCTCTGCCTCGATCAGATCTCACAGCCTTTATCTTCTTCCCCATTTTCAGTTCAACTTCAACCTTAAAAATTCTAAAGGCTTCAAGAGATTTAGACTTCTCTTGAATTAGATACACATATCCGTAACGAGACTGATCATCAATGAAGGTAATGAAGTAACGAAAACCTCCCATTGCAATAGGAGTAAAGTGACCACAAATATCAGTATGAATTAGATCTAAAATTTCTTCCTTTCGGAATGACCCTTTTCCTCTAGCTCTAGTAAGTTTCCCTTTGATACAATTGACGCATGTCCCAAAATCAGAAAAATCAACCTTACGCAGGATTCCATCATTAATTAGACATTCCATTCTTGATTTAGAAATATGCCCTAAACGTTTATGCCATAACATAGAGGAGTCTTCATTAGACAAAGGACGTTTAGAACCCAAAGCCACATTTACAGTAGAGGAATGAATTGAGGATGTAGAAGTAGTAGATAATTCTAGTTTATAAAGCCCATCAGACAATGAAGCAGAACCAATAAATTTTGATCCATAATAACAGACCATTTTATTATTTGCAATGTTGAAAATATAACTTTTGCAATCTAACCTTGAAACGGAAATAAGTTTTCGTCTAAGTGACCGAACACAAACCACATTGTCTAATTTCAAAATAAAACCAGAAGACAAAAATAAATCTACTACTCCTACACAATCTACTTGAATCTTCTCCCCATTCCCTACGTAGATGTGCAGCTCCCCATCACTTGGCCTCCTCTTGTTTCTTAGATCCTGCACAGAATTTATAATATGAATACTAGCGCCTGTATCAAACCACCAAGAAGTGGGGGAAGCATCAACTAAATTGAATTCGACATGCACTAGAGCTAGAGGAGTACCTATAATCAAGTCCCTAAGCCGAGTGACAAGTTGAGCTGTATTCTTCTCTTTGTTGTTCTGTAACTTGTAACACTCAGATTTCTTATGTCCTATTTTCTTGCAGTAGTTGCATTTCCCTTGAAACTTTGTAGACCCTTGACCATTCCTTTTGAAGCTTTTATTCTTTGGTTTGTAAAACTGACTAGTCTGCTTAAATTTACCAAATTTTCCTTTTACCTTCTTTCCTTTCAGATCTCCCTTCTGAGTATTTTTATTTCCCTCATGTACAGTCAACTGGACTGTCTGTCCTTTCTACTTCTTTGTCTCTTCCTCTTGAACAAGAATCGTAGTCATGTCATCTATAGTCCATTGCACACTATTGACATTGTAGGATGTTCTAAGATTGTCAAAACTAGCAGGAAGAGATTCCATAATCTGCCACACCAAGTGACTATCTGCAATGGGCACTTTCATCTTTGAGAGTTTATTCGCATACTTGGTCATTTTCAGAATGTGATTGCGAACTCCCCCTACTCCATCATACTTGGACGATGTAAAATTCTCCAATAAGGCACCTCTCTCTGCTTTGTTATGTTTCTTAAATTTCTTAGCAACTTCAGATAGATATAGTTTGGCAGTCTTCTGATCAAGGATACTCTCCCTAATAGCCCTATCTATACTATGTTGAATGACCATTAAGCAGAGACGGTTGGATTCCTCCCAATCTATAGCAAGTTTCTTTGTTTCAGAGTCAGCAGACTCAGAAGGTTTAGGAGGCTCATCATGTCTTAGTGCAATGTCGAGACGTATAACAGCAAGCGTCACAAAAATAGATTCTAGCCATTCTTCATAATTAGAACCGTCTAGTTTCTTGATGGATGCAAGGTGGGAAGCCAAAGCTGGTAAACACAAAACAATAATTTACCAGTCAATACGCATAATAAAGTGTATAAGAATACAAAAATGCCACTAATAATAATAACATCAATGAATCTGACCAAATGGGCAATTGATCAGATTTCTCCTAGTCTCGTTTTTTCCAGAAAAAATAGGAAAAACCCAAAAGAACTAGTTGTAAGGTCCACGTCATTGGGGTCACACCTGAGATGGCAAGATCGCCCAAAATGTCTTCCCTACAATTTGAGTAAAGCGAGATGCCTGAAAACAATCTTCCTCAGAAATCCCGTCACCTGAGATGGCAAGACAAGGACTCCTGATTCTGAGAAGTTCATCAACATCACCCTCACTCGATCGAGCAGACCGACCAAACGAAGACTCACCTGAGATGGCAAGAGCACGACGTTCGTCATATGGTTTCCTCGATGGCAATCTTTTGATACCGTTGGTGGCGGTCCCATACCTTGAAAAACTAGTCCACGGAACGGAAGCATCATAACTCAAATCATGGAATCCCATCAACAAGATTGCATTAGGCCCATGGATTCAGACTTGGTAGCTTTAAATATTATAGACTATTTCGACATTTATTAGGAAAAACATTCCATGTCTAAGTCCATAAAAGCATCCCACTATGAAAATCCATAATTTAATTATTTCATGGCACATTCCCACTCATGGAACAAAAAACATTATCCCAAACAATGGCTTTTATAAGTGTTAAATTAAGTTCTAATCATTTTTTTTTATATAAAGTGGCGTTTAGATCATAAATGTCACTAAAACAATAACTATTCTGAACTGTTAACGACGTTTATATAAATATCACTAAAACAGTAACAATTTTGAACATTCAACAACGTTTATATAATACTGTCATAAAAAGTGCAGTCACTGTAAACAGTGACGTTCGGTTCGTAACCCGCATGAAGTTACATATAATAAAAATGATTCATTATTTCTAAACGTCACCAAAGAAATAAATTTGAGTGAATATTAAAGTCCTCGTGTCAACCCATATGGGTTCTAAATGGGTCATATTAGGATCCATGGGTCAATCCATATGGGAATTAATTAGGTCCATGGGTCAACCCATATGGGTATTAATTGGGTCCATGGATCAACCCATATGGGAATTAATTGATCCATGGGTCAACCCATATGGGTATTAATTGGGTCCATGGGTCAACCCATATGGGTATTAATTGGGTACATGGGTCAACCCATATGGGTATTAATTGGGTCGACCCATATGGATCAGATTAGGATCCGAACCAAAACAAGAATCCTTTTGTTTTTTTTTTAAATTCAAAAAATTTTATTAAAGGACTAAAAGGCCCTTACTATTCATTCAAATTTACCAAAAATTACCATTGAGTATAACCGTTTGAGAATATTCCATTTATTCTCAAAACGTTCACCGAGACGTGTTCTAAATGAACACGTGTCAGTGAACCGCTACAACGGCTCCCACGATCAGCCAAGAAAATCGGGACAACTCCTTCACCGCCTGAAACGATGAAGTCGTTGGAACACGACGAGATATTTTTGCTAGCTGCGGGCTGGCCTTGCGGCCGGCCTAGAGCGAGGCTCGCCACAGCCGGCCTTGCGGGTTGGCCGGCGGGCCTCCGGGCTGGCTCGCCGGCCCGCCCGCAGCTGGCCGCAGCTGGCCCCGGCGGGCTAGCTTTACCGGCCCGCCGGCTCGCCCTCCGGGCGGCCCGCCGCTCGCTCGCCGCTCGCCCGCCGGCTGGCCTGGCCGGGCTTGCACGCGGGCTGGCCCGCCGGGCTTGCCTGCGGGCTGGCCTGCTGGCTTGCCTGCGAGCTAGCTCTGCTTTGTAATAGTAGAATTTTTTTTTTTTTTAATGATGAACAGTGGTCCGGGTACATTGATTCATTTTTTTTTAATTCGAGCACCATGGCTCTGATACCACTGTTAGAAATTCTATACTAATGAATCAAATTAAAATAAGTAAACATACCCGGATCCATATAGTTTGGAGAAGATGAAAATCCACAACTTTAAACTTCAAGTCTCTGCTAGTCTTGTCTGCTCCCTTTTCAGTATATGTGAACCAACGATCAATAATAGAAATTGATCATCTATATAAAGACATGGAGCATGGACTAACCCTGTTAAGAAGGGTAATTTGGTCATTCCCATAATCAGACCAAATTACCAGAAGGTCCCCAAACAATTACACATTAAGGTGGATTAATTGGAACCCTCCCATAAAGGGTACCATCGAATCACAGCCGTCCATTCAACACCTTTCCACTAATCCTACCCACACAATGTCTGGTGCAAGCCCATACATGATGAAAACATTACATCGAATTCTTGAGTCATAAAGTTTCAAGCAAACTCTATATATGATTTTATTGTTTTTTTCAACCATTCTTTTGGTTGATCTTCGTTATCATTACTTATTTTCCTTTTTCCATATACATTGTTAAAATTCATTATGTTCTTCATGAAGTATTGAACTTCGATAGAACTTCCTCTGTCTCCTATTTTATTTCATTTAAAAGTTGGAACTACTAATTTGCAAATTGTAATGGCCCTTTGCATTTCTTTGTTTCCTCACCTGTCTTGCTTCAAATACGGGGAAGGTGACAAGCGTTGGATTGTGGAAGACAGACAGACGGTACCAACTACCTCGAATGGTCTCGCAACCTCCTCAGCAAACTCCTTTCCAACCTAACCATCTTGGACAGTGAGGGCAACCTCTATATCAAGACTGTGTACGTAAAGGATAATGATAAGGATACAGGTCAGCAAATCAATGAGTTGTGATTTAGATAATCAGTGAGGTCAGCAAATCAATGAGTTGTAATTTAGATAATCACTGAGGTTAGCAAATCAATGAGTTGTAATTCAATCACTAAGGTGTAAAGTAGGAAAGCAGTCATATTTAGTCCCAAAGATTGGGATACGATTGCTCTAATTGTGGCTTGAGATAAGGGATATGCTCAGCCATTTTTTGTGTATAAATTGAGACACTGACCTCTGTAATACATAAGAAACAATATACAATTTACTGAATTGTTTCAATCCCTTCTTCTTGTTATATGGTATTAGAGCAAACTCACTCTTGAGCTTCCTCCTTTTTTTCTCTCCGCTGGGAAAATCCTGAAACTCCAGCGAACTCTCTCTCAAAACCTGGTTTTTTTTTTTAATTGGCTATGATCTCTACAAATTCATTGATGGATCTCATCTGGCTCCTTCTGCGACGGTCACAGTCAATGATATCTCCACATCCAATCCCAAATACCTAACCTGGCTGTGTTAGGACAAATTGATTTTTGGTGCTCTTGTTGGCTCCTCTCTCCATCTCTAATATCCCTTATCTTCCAATCCCATACATCATCTGATGCTTGGAAAGTCCTTGCCAACACTTATGCAAAACCCATGCGTGGGCATATCAAGCAAATCAAGGACCAACTCAAGCATGCCACCAAGGGAACCCGCACAATTTCGAAGTATATGCAATTTATCAAAACCCGGGCTGACGAACTCGCATCCCTCGGCAAACCAATGGATCATGAGGATCTTGTTGAGACAATCCTCGATGGACTTGATGATGACTACAAACCTATCATTGATGTCATTAATGGGCGTGACACCTCCATTTCTTTCGATGAACTCCACGAGAAGTTAATTAACAAGGAACTGTCGTTGCGCCTCCTATAGTCCAAGTCATCTCCACTTCCTACCATGGCAAATCCAATTCAGTCACGAACCCACCCTGGCAGCTATGGCAATAGAGGATCGAGTCAATCATGGGTACCCCACCAGCCACCAACTACTCCTCTTGGCTTCAGTACTGACAACCCCGGTCACCGCCCCTCACCTCAGTCGTACCTTGGTTATTGTCAGTGGTGTCGTACCCATGGCCATACAGTTACACAGTGTCCGGTGTTCCTTTAGATGCATCCAACCTTGCAGTCACCTCCACCCGTGAGACAACAGTCACAGTGGCTGTCACACCCCAATTCCGACTGAACCAGAAGTCTAAATGAACCGTCACTGAACCAACGGTTCACACCAGGATCTCAATAAGACCGTATCCACTCATACAAACCATTGCACATAACCACAATCAGAATAATAATAAATACAACGAAAGTCTTAAATAGAATGAACTGAGTAATTTATTGATAAATTTAAACAAAATATCAAGTTATTCAAATTTCCAAACTTAAATAAATATCTTTACATCACTGTATTTTCAACCGAAAATAAATAGAATAAATTAAAACCAAATCCTAAAGGTATACGCAGAAAGGGCACTCGCATGAAGCGTCATGCTCGTCCTCTCCTGCTTGCACGTCCAGGGGAGCCGCGTCTCCATACACTGGAGCGTCCACGTAATCCTCCACTGTGTAACCTGCATCAACATCTAAAAATATGTATATATACAAGGGTGAGCTCACAACTTAGCTCAGTAAGACAATCAGACAATGCAACAAACATATGCATGAGTAACGTTCACATCATGGTCTGGTTTTAAGTTTACAATGTGCTATAGAAAGGATTGGCGGCCACCGCACCTCTATACACGAGTGTGTGAAGCCACCCAATGGATCAAACACAACTGTCGTCCCACATGCATCCTATCATGGAATAGAGATAGAGCTAAGGCGTCCGGATCAAACACCGCCAACACCTTCCCTGATACTCTATCCATACCAACACGTAAGCCCCTATTGGCGAGGGCTTGCAAACTGGGCTCACAACTAACCAATCCTACATGTCATCACAGTAGGTCATGTCCCAGCGTAGCTCCCTACGACATAGAGATAGAGCTAGAGTCTAATGGCCAGGCCGGAAACCACAGTGCCACTCCCTCCCCCTGATACCCTACCCGCACCAAGCATACTAAGACAAACGATACAAAAGGTGCTACTGTGAGGAATGATCTCAGACCTCCAGTCCTTTCCATTCCACACACCAACGAAAACAATCACATGCCTAACAGTCACATCCTAGCATAGCGAGTATGCCTGAATAATAATAATAACTGAAAATAAAGGATGACATGCGAGTATGCACAAACTTCATACCATTGAATCATGGTTATTAACAACGATTTACTGTTTATTAAATCATTAGGGTTTAGGTCCGATTCCCTTACATGACGCTTGGTTGATAGTTTGCTCCGCATCACAAGGTCCAAACGTGCTATCACAAGGTCCTACACGATATTAGAGTTTAGTTAGAATAGGTTTATGTTGGTCGAAAAACCAACAATGGCAAAACACAACTCACAGAGCTGACCGGTCACAGTACCGGTCGCAGCACTGTGGGGAAACCTACGACCTGTATGGTCGACCGGTCCCCACAGACCAGTCCCCGGGAAGTACCGATCACAGTACCGGTCGCACCATATGCAACCGGTATGGTCGACCGGTATGTCTCCGGAAGACCATACGTCCGGTTCTCGACTGTCGTCGATCATCCCCTATTGATCCTAGGGTTTCTCCTACACATTCTAGGTCTGAACATTAAGTTAGAGTTGTTTCCAACTCCATTCAAGTCCTAGTTTCGATGGTCTCAACCTAGAACTTGAATCTAGGGTTTATCGATTAGATTAGGGTTTGATGGCAAAATAGGGTTTAGATCAATACCTGCTTTGCATGGTATTGACCCCATTTCAACTAACCCTCCTAGAATTCATAATGTAGAGGGAGGTTTGAGCACTTACTGTTGACTTGCGGTAACTTGTTATTCGTCGAACGGCAATGGCGGCTCTTCCCTCTCCTTCCTAGCTTCTTCTCCTTCTTCAGCCTCTTTCTCCTCTCTAGGGTTTGTGAAGATCAATGGAAGAGGTTTTAGGAGGTTTAGAGGGATTTATATAGGTTAGGTTTAGGTTTAGGAAGCCTCCTAGCATTAGGAAAGTCCTTCGATTTGAAATTTGGAAAGTGGGACCCGTAGAGATCCGTTTTCAGATCTTAGTGGTCTGCTGCGCAGACTATACCGGTCGACCGGTACCAAGACCAGTACCATCAACCTGTATGAATTAATTCATACTTAATTCGGTCCGTTTCGTACCTATTTGTCATCCGCTCGTCCCATCTGGCCCGGTGATGATTGGAAGACCTGTTACGACATGAATTCAAGGTTTATATCGGGTTCATGGAGTGCGGGTCTTACAACTCCCCCACCCTTAAAAGAAATTTTGTCTCCGAAATTTGCATGTAGGTTTCACAACTCCCCCACCCTTAAAATAAATTTCAACCTCGAAATTTGAACGTACCTTGGTCGTCGAAAAGGTTAGGGTATTCCTTTCGCATCGCGTTCTCTTCCTCCCAAGTAATTTCTTCCACATCTTGGCTTTTCCAATGCACTTTCTCGTAGTGGATATCCTTGCTTCGAAGATGTTGTACTTTTTGGCTTGTGAGCATTACAGGTATTACTTTAAATGTTAAGTCCTCTGTCAAGTCTGGTAGATCTGCTGTCAAGATGTGCAATGGTTCCCTGACATACTTCTTCAATAAAGATACATGGAATACATCATGAACGCTTGACATGGATGGTGGTAGAGCCATTTGATATGCCACATTACCACGTCTGGTCAAAATCTCGTATGGTCCCACGTACCTGGGGCATAGCTTTCCCTTCTTACCAAACCGTTTCAGACCTTGCACCGGTGATATCTTCAAGAATATTTTATCACCCACTGCAAACTCCAGATCTCGACTTCGATTATCTGCATAGTGCTTTTGTCGAACTTGAGCTGTCTTCACTCTTTCTTTAAATCAATCACTCGACAAGTTTTGTAAGACCCGTATCAAACTAACCCGGTTTTACCACCTTGAACCAGGTCTACCCATCATGGTCGAGCCAAATGGATCAAGTGCGTGAGGGAGATCGCGATCCCAGGTATTAAACTGACCCAAAAACACTAAAATAAGGGGGAGGGTCGCATACCCAGCAAGGCAGGGTTGGACCCCCCCAGTATAAAAGTTAGACCCTGAGTTTTTAACTGGGGGTCGGACATTTTAAAAGGCGGATGCGAATTCGGATTTCCCTCAAATGGATCGGATTATATCCACTTCGTTTAAGACACTGTGTTATAAATATATGTTATAAGATTTAGGGTTTCTTTGTTTTCTATCTGCATAGTCACGACAGATTTTTTTTTATCTCATTCTTTCTACTCCTGTGTTGAGGGCTTCTTCCCAATCCTCGAGGGTACAACAATAGAAGCATCTCTTTTGCACGTACCTGTCACACCCCAAATTCTGCACCAACCAGAATGGTGTGATGAATCATTAATAAATCAACGGTTTAACCAGGATCTCGTATAGGCTATCTGTAAGACTCGCACGCCACGAACCCGGCCTAACCTTATATTTTGTGTCGGGACCCGTCTACATATCATGGTCGAGCCAAGTGGACCAAATGTGTGAAGAAAAATCAAGACCCAATATGAAAATTTACCCAAAAACAGTCAAAATGAGGGTAGGGTCGCAGGTTTTAACAGGCAGGTCCGACCCTCCCATCGACCCTCCCATCGACCCTCGGTATTCGGAAAAAACAGTACGAACTGAAAATTTGGAAACCTTCTTAATTTCAAATGGAACCTTTCCTAAACTCAATGGGACTTATTTTGGGAGGTTTTGCCCTATAAATAGGATGTCCCTAAGCCTCTTTCAATCCTTTTACAACCCTAATTGGATTGAGAGAAAGAGAAGAGAATAAAGAGAAGAAGAGAAGGAAAACTTGAAGAAAAGGCAAAGGAAGAAGAGGAAATTCAGAGGAACTCTGAATCTCAGCAAAACTAAGGTATGGATACATTTTCCATGATTTATTTAAGATTTTAGAATGGTTTATGAAGAGGATATGACTTAGAAGAAACCCAAACCATCCATCCATGGTTAGGTTTTCATGGAAAACCATGGAGGAGATCATTAAAATCATGTAGGTGAATAAAGTATAGTTCTAAACCATAGAACATGTATAGAATGGATTGTGGAAGTAAGCCATAGGACCCAACCATGAAAGAGAGAACGAAATATGATATTTTTGACTCAAACCATGGAGGGTCGCACCTAGGGTCGATGGCAGATCCGACTCTAGCATTGACCCTCAGTGTTCGGGAAGTTCAGATTAGGGGGAGGATCGCACCCAGGGTCGATCATGACTCCGACCCTACCTCTGACCCTCAGTTAACAGAATGGTTTTTAAATTCGAAATTAATTTTAATTAAATTCTATCGACTTTGTTAGGTCTTCTAGCAATATAATAACATTATAAAGGTGATTCTAAAGCTTGGAAGATGATCTATTAACAAGCTAAGGTGAGGGAACAAGACCTAAACTAATTGGTTAATAACAAACTATTTTTATTTCTTGAGTCCAATACCATGATTGTGATATGTGTGTATGCTTGTAATGTGCATTAAACATGTCATCCAATATTTCTATTATTACTGTTCATGCATATTTAAATTTATTGATTATAACATGATGATGTTGATGATGGTAGGAATAGACATATGAATGTTTGTGTTTGACTGGTGTACATGGTGTGGATAGGGATGGTATCAATCGGTACTTCGATGCCGTTCTCATCGGGGTATATTGTGCCATGGTTTATTCAAGTCATGTCCACTAAGCAAGTGTTAGTGTTCTTGATGCGAGTGGAGCATCAGGGGGAGGACGTGACATTGTGGTTCAGCCTGGTCACTAGACTCTAGCTCTATCTCTACTCAAGTCTTGTCCACTAACATCGTCGTATCGCCATTATCTTAGCGGAACTAATATGTCGTAGGGCATCAAGGGGGGAGGTGGCATTATGGTTCAGCCTGGTCACCAGACCCTAGCTCTATCTCTATGGATGTATTGAGGGATGCTGGGGTGAGGCCTTGGATACATTGTTTGACATTAGGGTTGGTTAGTTGTAAGCCCAGTTTGCAAGCCCTCGCCAACAGGGGCTTACGTGTTGGTATGGGCAACCGGTACAACCATATCGTTTTCATGGGGTGTATATTGTCCATGGTAGGTGCATGTGGGGCGATGGTGCCATTTTCATTGGGCGTTTCCACACACTCGTGTATAGAGGTGCGACGGCCACCTATCCTTTCTATAGCACATTGCAAACTTTAAACCAGACCAAAGATATGAATTGATTGCATGCATATGTATTGTTGCATTGTTTTGTTTGCTCATTGAGCCGTGATGTGTGCTCACCCTTTCGAATTCGAATACTTTTAGTTGATGATGCAGGTACTACCGTTGAAGATTATATGAACGCTCCTGTGTACGGACATGTGGCGACAATGGAAGCTGAAGACTTAGTGGATATGCATGACCCTTCATGCGAGTGCAACTCATGCGTATTCGATTAGATTTTGTTTAATTTTATTAAAGACATGTAATTGATATTTATTTAATTATGTCTCAGTTGATTTATCAATAATTTGATATTTATTTATGGTTATCACAGTTAGATTCTCAGTTCATTATCTGTAAGACTTTCGCTATTTATTTTATTACCTCTGATTAATGTGGAATGTGTTTTGATTTATCATATGTGGGATAGCCTATTGTGAGATCCTGGTTGAACCGTTGGTTTGTTAGCGGTTTATCACACCATTCTGAATAGTACGGAATTGGGGTGTGACAACTTGGTATCAGAGCTCTCGTAGGCCTTACCCATTAAACCTGAATACTTCCACTGGAGTCCATGAACTGAGTTAGGATAAATTAAAAGCTTTAATACAAACAAACCATAAGCACCTGTGTTGGTTGAGACAGAACTTAAACAAGACAATAATGTATATATTAAAGGTGAAATCATATATATACACTCAAACAGAAAGAGAAGACCAAAAATCATCCTAATAAACAAATAATATAGGGTATTATCCATAAGTTGGGTAATTATCTGAGTATACAAAGGATATAGTACTGTAGCAAGAAGGGAGCTTCTGTAAAGCAGAAAATTGAATGCCGAGTTGGTACTCACAAGATGTGAAACTCGACGTAGGGCAGAGAAAGAGGGAAAATGGCTAGTAATGCCAAAAACCTATAGAGATAAAGGAAAAGATCTTGGGCTGAATGCGACAGAGATAGGAGAACAATGGTCATACATTAAGAATGAGAGTAACTATACTCCTGGGTGACATAGAGACTCAGGGTGAGATCCATCACAAGCTGATCCATTACCCGCTAAGCTTTAAGAAGAGGTTGCAACTTGACCCCACCACTATCAGGGTCGAGAATGGGTAATGAGAACTCACCTGAGCAGATGCTAGATAATGATAATCATATTAGAGCGAATCAAAGGAGGTGAACAATCAGACCACTCCAGCCAATCACCTGCACTATTAAGTACCTTGGTTATGGTTGTAATAAACTTGGCCCAATAAAGATACAAGAGCAACAACAGATGAGACCGACTATGCAAGTTGCTATGTGAATTACTATCCAAGTTGCCGATGCCACATCAACACCTCCGAGTTAAACCAAGTACGGTACCAATTGGTAGCAACACTGTACACCAACACATGTTAGCTATAACTCAGTGCCTACCACATAGCAAGTCCTAGTAATGCACACCTCAGTGCAGAAGTTTGGTGCACAACAAGCAGTGTATCAAGGTGGTTACCCTTATCAGTCACCGATATATGGGACAATTGCATCATGGCAGAATGATCCAACAGGGATTGAAGAATATTTTCTGAAGATGAAGCCTCAAACTATTTCAGCAAAGGATTTAATCTATTGTGGTCATATATCTAGATAGGTTTATATAGGATGCGGTGCATTATTGATTTACTCTTATGATTATAGAGGATGCACATACCAGATTTTAATTTCTCGGGCCTTGACAGGATACCTTCTTGATTTAACTTGTCAATTGGAATTATGGATATTGCTTCTTTAGTATTAGTCCTGATTATACCAATCTGAACCATTCTCATGATAGACAACATGAACAGAGATATGAACTGAATGAACAGTTAAATGTTTAATCATGTTGAGCATACATTTACTGATTTATACTTGATTTACCGATGTACGAAATCTTTCTCCAGATTTACTCCTGTAGTGCCTTGACCAATGGCATTATATATTCGATAGAACCTATAACCATGAGGTTAAGAATTGTAAAACCTCTATTGCATGTATTTGGACCACCGTGCAACTTAACGATCTTTTGATGCCGGTTGGATTACCACAGATTTACTCCTGATTCTTCAAACCTAGGTTCACTAGATAAAGCAAGTGTTTGTCATTATGCTAAATCGACGGAAGGAAGTGAATCACTTTTGGATGAACATTTTGATTCGTACACTCCTGACCTTTGATGATAAAAATATTTAGTGATAATGGAATTATTGGAAGAAAGATGATTGGATTCAGATTAAATGCTATGACCAATGAACCTCAGATGAAGTAATAGAGGATCTATTTTGAGATTACTGAATTGATGGCTATGAGCCATGTCTATAAAAGAGTGCATGAGAAAAAAAAATGAAAACTATCAAGAGTAACTAGGAAAGAGTAGATAGCACTCAAGTAAAGTTAAAGATGGTTATATCGATATGAATTTTGACAAAGCAGAAGATTTCTAAAGGCAAATCTAAGAGTGGATACAAGGATAAAGTCAAAAATCATGGCATTGATAGTATTCAGATTAGTACAAGTAATACTGAGTTACGCCCAATGTTAAAGGAAATGATTAAGCAAAGACCAAGACAGTTTGGCAGAATTAATGAAATTTTGAGCATATTCCTTAATGCTTAGACTTGGGATATGTAATGAGTAAATAGTCAGAAGATGCTTTTCGAGATATATAATAGAATGATAAAAGGAGGTGTAAGCTAATGAGCTTTTTGGGATATATGAGATTTCAAGCAATAGTTTTTGAAAAACTAAGAGTTTAACATGAGGATAAGGAGATGGTTAGGAATACTTGAAGGATTAAGACTGTGATATTCAATGTCACCCTAGCAAGGCTAATGTAGTAGCTAAGGCCTTAAGCAAAAAGGGAATTATGAGGTCTGAAGAAGGACCGAGTATAAATGTTGCCTTATGTTCTGCAGCAACAGATTCAGATTTGGAAAAATAGTAACATATAATAGAAGCTAGGGATGATCCAATTAAGCGAGAACTTATGGATGAACTTATGGAGCAATAATTCCTCGCTTGCGTTCAGTACATTAAAGATCATCTCTGAATTAATGGATGAAGTAAAAGTAGCAATTTTATTAGATCTGTATATAAGAACAATGCAAGGAGATTTGGAGAAAGGAAAACCAAACCTGACTTATTTTGGATGCGGAGACGGTACTCAGATACAGTGGTAGATTCTGAATACCTGAAGATAAAGATTCGGATGTCAGGAAGAGGATAATGATAAAAGCCCATTGTACTCAATATTTAGGACATCCTGGAATACCAATATGTATCATGAGCCGAAGAGATTGTATTGGTAAAGAGGAATGATAACAAAGGTGGTGTAGTGCGTGTTCCAGTGTCTGGATTATCAGCAAGTAAATGCTGAAAGACAAAGACCAACATGGTTTACTATAATAACTATCGAAGCCAGTCTGAAAGTGAAACTACATTACAATGAACTATGTCACCGGTATACCACTGATCGATTGACGCAGTTTGGGTGATTGTTGATCGCATTATGAAGATAGCTCATTCCATTGCTATACGACCTCGGTATGCTTTGGAGCGGCTAACTAAGCTATATATGGATAATATTGCCAGATTGAATGGTATGCATGAGAGCTTAGTGTCGGGCAAAGGCTTATGCCTTATTTTGAAATTTTGGGAGGATCTACAGAAGACAATGGGGACAAAGTTGAAGTTTAGTACCATATTTTACCTCAAACCAATGGACAGTCAGAGCGGACTATACAGATCCTAAGAGATATGCCCCGAGCTTGTGAAATTGATTTCAAGGACCTTGAGTTGAGAAGTCACCGTGAATTGAAATTTTTATTAAGCTACCATGTAAATGTTACCTATGAAGCATGATATGATAGAAATGTCGAACCCCTCTATTTTGGAATAAAGTCGGGGAATAAAAAAAATTGTAATACCTGAGTTAATTGCAGAAACCTGTCGAGTGGCAGACAAGATCAAAGAAAAGGGGCAGGATAGCTCAAGTTGTCAAAAGAGACACCAAGACCTTGAGTTCGCCATAAGTGACAAAGTGTTCTTAAAGATATCACTTATGCGTAGTTTGAAACGATTAGACAAGAAGGGAAAGTCATGTTTTATATATGTGTTGGATCTTATAAACTTTGGAGAGAAGTAGAAAAGTTGCATATCAATTAGTGTTACCGTTATCCATGTCTAGTGTGCATGATGTATTTCGTGTGTCTCTATTGAAGAAATACATTGGAGATCCATATCAAAGGTATTGACCACGGAATCACTGGATTAGATAGAATGTTTAACTATTGAAGTGGTACCAGCCTAGTTCACTAGTGGAAAGGTACAATATTTCCAAAACTGGGATAATTATTATATGAAGATAATTTGACGAAGACAAGACGTGGAGAAGATGGCATGGAAAGAAGAAGATGCAATGCGGAAATAGAATTCCCACCTATTGATTCTGAAGTAAATTCAAATTTTGAGGACAAAATTTATTTTAAGGATGGGGGAGTTGTAAGATCCGTACTTTCAAATTTCGAGGACAAAATTTCTTTTAAGGGTGGTGGAGTTGTAAGACCCGCACGCCACGAATCCGGCCTAACCTTATATTTTGTGTCGGGACCTGTCTACATATCATGGTCGAGCCAAGTAGACCAAATGTGTGAAGAAAAATCAAGACCCAATATGAAAATTTACCCAAAAACAGTCAAAATGAGGGTAGGGTCGCAGGTTTTAACAGGAAGGTCCGACCCTCCCATCGACCCTCGATATTCGGGAAAAACAGCACGAACCGAAAATTAGGAAACCTTCCTAATTTCAATTGAAACCTCTCCTAAACTCAATGGGACTTATTTTGGGAGGTTTTGCCCTATAAATAGGACGTCCCTAAGCCTCTTTCAATTCTTTTACAACCCTAATTGGATTGAGAGAAAGAGAAGAGAAGGAAGAGAAGAAGAGAAGGAAAACTTGAAGAAAAGGCTAAGGAAGAAGAGGAAATTCAGAGGAACTCTGAATCTCAGCAAAACTAAGGTATGGATACATTTCCCATGATTTATTTAAGACTTTAGAATGGTTTATGAAGAGGATATGACTTAGAAGAAACCTAAATCATCTATCCATGGTTAGGTTTTCATGGAAAACCATGGAGGAGATCATTAAAACCATGTAGGTGAATAAAGTATAGTTCTAAACCATAGAACATGTATAGAATGGATTGTGGAAGTAAGCCATAGGACCCAACCATGAAAGAGAGAACGAAATATGATATTTTCGACTCAAACCATGGAGGGTCGCACCTAGGGTCGATGGCAGATCCGACTCTAGCATCGACCCTCAGTGTTCGGAAAGTTCAGATTACGGGGAGGATGGCCACCTATCCTTTCTATAGCACATTGCAAACTTTAAATCAGACCAAAGATATGAATTGATTGCATGCATATGTATTGTTGCATTGTTTTGTTTGCTCACTGAGCCGTGATGTGTGTTCATCCTTTCGAATTCGAATACTTTTAGTTGATGATGCAGGTACCACCGTTGAAAATTATATGAAAGCTCCTGTGTACGGACATGTGGCGACAATGGAAGCTGAAGACTTAGTGGAGATGCATGACCCTTCATGCGAGTGCAACTCATGCGTATTCGATTAGATTTTGTTTAATTTTATTAAAGACATGTAATTGATATTTATTTAATTATGTCTCAGTTGATTTATCAATAATTTGATATTTATTTATTGTTATCACAGTTAGATTCTCAGTTCATTATCTGTAAGACTTCCGCTATTTATTTTATTACCTCTGATTAATGTGGAATGTGTTTTGATTTATCATATGTGGGATAGCCTATTGTGAGATCCTGGTTGAACCATTGATTTATTGATGGTTCATCACACCATTCCGAATGATGCAGAATTGGAGTGTGACACTATCCCCATTTTTGTTAAATTAAAACACATTCCACATTAATCAGAGATAATAAGGTAAATAGCGTAAGTCTTACAGATAATGAACTGAGGTCTAGTCATGATAAATAATTAATATTTCATTTATCTCTAAGTCACCAAAACATAATTTAATACATATTACAAATATCAAAATACGAAGTTAAACACTAAGCGCATCCACAGTTGAAACGCTCGTTTAACGAAACACAATAGTCCTCCACAGCTTGCTCATCATAGCCGCCACCTGTTCATATGTTGGTGTGTCGATAAAATCTTCAACCGTAATACCTGCAATATCAGAAACTAAAAAGAATTGCGCGTGCGAGGGTCAGCTCTCCAACTTGAGCTCAGTGAGTAAACAAAACAATACAACAAACATATGTATGCATTCAATTCATATCTTTGGTCTGGTTCATAAGCTTACAATGTGCAATAGAAAGGATTGGTGGCCACCGCACCTCTATACACGAATGTGTGGAACCGCCCAATGGATCAAACACCATTGCCGCCCCACATGCACCCACCATGGAATAGAGATAGAGCTAAAGTGCTTAGGATCGTCGCACCGCATCACACTTCCCCTGATGCTCTACCCATACCAACACGTAAGCCCCTGCTGGCGAGGGCTTGCAAACTGGACTCGCAACTAACCAATCCTAATGTCAAACAGTGTATCCAAGGCCTCACCCCAGCATCCCTCAATACATCTATAGAGATAGAGCTAAGGCCCCCCGGCAGAGTCAGAGACTACACGGTCCGAGATCACCTCCCCTGATGCCCTACGACGTAATAGTTCTGCTAAAGTAATGACGATACGACGATGTTAGTGGACAAGACTTGAGTAGAGATAGAGCTATAGTCTAGTGACCAGGCTGAACCACAGTGTCACGTCCTCCCCCTGATGCCCCACTCACATCAAGTACACTAACCACACACAAACATTCACATGCATATTCCTAGCATCATCATCAACATCATATTATAAAAAAATAGAAATTAAATATGCATGAACAGTAATAACAAGAATAGTGGATGACATGTGATATGCACATTACAATCATACAAGCATAGTATCATTCATAGTATTGGACTCAATAAACGAAAACAGTTTATTATTAAACAATTAGTTTAGGTCTTGTTCCCTCACCTTTGATTGAGCGTAGATCCTCGTTCAAGTTTTATGAATCACTTTTAAATCACTAGAAAGACCTAACAAGTCGATAGATTTTAATTAGAATTAATCCCCATATGTTTAGAATAACAGTAGCTGAGGGGTCGCAGGTATGGTAGCACCTAGGGTAGCAGTTTCTGCGACCACAGGAGTAGGGTCACAGGGTAGGGTCGCACCTAGGGTAGTTTCTGCGACCCTAGGGTGTAGGGTCGCATGTAGGGGGGGATACCATTCGACCCTACATGCGACCACACCCTCCCTGGGACTTTCCAAGGGCATGTGGTCGATCATGTGGTCTCGTAGAGTCGGATATCATTCGACCCTACATGCAACCATACGTGCTCTGAGTCGACCTTTCATTATAAAATCCATCCCTTCATGTTTGGATCATTTGGCCTACTATCATGGTCCATTCTATACTTGTTTTATGGCTCAAAATTACAATTTTGATACACTTTCCATTGTCTACAATGATTTCCTCCATGGATTCTTTTGGAACTTGTTCATAGATGGATGATTTGGGTTTCTCCTAATCCTATGTTCTTCATAACTATTCTAGGCTCTCTTATTCAGGTAGGGAATTAGGTTCATACCTTAATTCAGAGGTTTCTCTGAACTTCCTCCTCTTCCTTAGTCTTCTTCTTCAAGTTTCCTTCTCTTATTCTCTTCCTTCTCTTTCTCTTTCTCTCATTTTCAATTAGGGTTCTAAAAGAGTGAAAGAGGCTTAGGGACGTCCTATTTATAGAGAAAAACCCTCCATAATAACCCCCAATGAGTTTAGGAAAGACCCCCTTCGAATTAGGAAGGTTTCCTAATTTCCGGTTCTTGCTGTTTTCGTAGGGTCGGATGTAGGGTCGGACATACTAAGACCCTACATTTTTTAAAACATGCGACCCTAGGGTGTAGGGTCGCAGGTAGGGTTGCAAAATCCGTGACCCTACGTTTTAAAACGTGCGACCCCACGACCAAAAAATCATGGGTTGAACTCTTTTGAGGTGGGGTCGGTCACACTTTTTAAGCATGCGACCACACACTCATATTTGACTGTTTTTGAGTTATATTTCATACTTGGTCTTGTAGTTTCTTCACGCACTGGGTTTACTTGGCTCGACCATGATAGGTAGACCTGATACAAAGTGGTAAGACCAGTTAGTT
>CM053271.1:18979067-19021737 GCA_028583415.1 Protea cynaroides | reverse complement strand
AAACAAAAATATATTATCTTCTTCTTCTTCTTAATTTGATGATTCTCTGATCTCTGTAAAAAAAACATAAGTTAAGAGCATTGGAGTAAAGATTAATCTAAAGGAAGTCTAAAAGTTAAAATTAGAAAGTGGTCAAAACCCTTTTTTTTTTTTTTGGGTAAAAAAGTGGTCAAAACCCTAGAAATTGGAATTGACAAGAAGAAGCAAAAAAAAGTCCAGAGTTCTGAATCAGAGTTGTAGACTTTGTAAACATTACTCAATAGAGGATTCAAGTCAACCATATAAACTAGGCTCGGATTGGATCCATTCCAACCTGTTTTAACAATTCTAAATCAGCTTTGAATTACATGGTGAGAATTTCAATGTCCTTTGCCTGCTGTTGCCTGTTAGGCTATCCTGATTGATTGGCATTCATTTATTTTAAAAATCAGATCAGAATCTTTGGAATCGGGTGATTTTTAATTGGAATTGACCGACCCCGATTCCAATTTTTCCGGCACAGAAGCAGGAAATTGATATCTAACTGGCAATTATCTCCTTCGTATAATCAGCAAAATCATAGAAAAGTATTGAAACTCATCTCTTACAGTTAGATATACAGGATGTTAGAATGATATCATAAGGAGTTTATGCTTTTCCCTACCGATTCTAGTTTCTAGGTTTCCGACCAAATCCAACCAATTCCGATTGATTTGTATCGGAATCAATGGACGGCTGGACGCCGATCCTGTCATCCCGATCTGAGTTTTAGAACCTTGTTGGCCATGGATTTGCAATGGAGCGCACATCCTGCAGCTGTCAGATATCCACGCTGTGCTTGATGAATCGACCTAACACGATCTTGAATTGGCCAGCCCGTAGCACCTAGACGATTATTATCCGTGCAAGCTCCATCCATGAATTTAGTTCACCGTAATCGGATACGAGTATCGATCAGTATCGGTCAGGTATTGGCCATATGCTGATGTGACATACCTTTTTAGTATCGGTCAGGCATCGGTCAGATATCAGCCAATAGCAACTACGTGTGTTGGCCAATATCGGTCCTCATGCCAATTCAATAGAACGACACCATCTCAGCCAGGCATTCGTATCAATCATGGGCAATACCAATATCAACCGATACGACTGATACGATATCGATACCTCACCCCCCTTCAAAAAAGAGAGCTTTTGAATCGGGCGAAAAGCACTAGGTATGTGACTGTTAGGGATATCCATTAAAAATTCCTGTCCCTAAGTCAACATTGCAGGAACCATATAGCCCTCCATAGACTGTTAAAGGATACCCAGATGCACAATTTGGCTCTGAGGCATTTGAGTAGTGGTTCTTGGTTCTTACTATCCTGGTAAGTATTACCCTAGTTTTTGTAAAGGAAAAACGATCCTTAGGTACAAGTTATATTCGCCATCTTCAGCATGTTGCAGCCTCAGATCATCACAAGGCCAATGTCTTTATCTCATGAGAGCTTTAGCCACAGAAGTTGCCAATGCAATTGATCAGCAACACCTGTTGAACTACTTGGTACCACAGGGATGGGACAGACAAGGTATTCCTGCATGAGGACTGTGATCAGTATAAGGAACATGATTCTTGTTGTGAGAGAAACCTAAAAATGCTCTCTGTTTTCAATTGCCATGATGAAATTTCACTCCGGGAAGTATGGCTCACAGATGTGTAAGACCAACGACTACAAAGCAACTTGACAATTAAGGATGGGTTCACACTGGGCTTGTGTATATACTATAGATTACTTGTATGGTTGAGGTACTCTGGAGAGCACATTCCAGGAAAGTGCTAGGGACTAATCAAGATTACGTCTACACAAGGAATGCAAACAGAGGATCGAAACAGGAGCACAATCATCATTTTGATTTCCAAAACATGATTCTGTGATACAAATCTTTCTGAATGTTAAAACAATGGAAAGATATCTGACAGACCAAAAAGTTCCTTCCTCATCCGGTTTAATTTAGAACAAATTTCCTACTCAGGCATCTGTGTATGAAAGGAAAACATTCTCATGCTCCATATTTAGGGGCCTTCCACAGCTTGAAAGCTACCTCATGCAAAAAGCGGTCTGCCGGAATAGCAAGGTTTGCACCATGCTGTACAAAAAAAAAAAAAAAAAAAGGCACATGTTAGTGTTTGAAGCCCAGTCACACCATCAATCCAATTTACATATTTCACGGAATGGGCAACTCAAAATTCAGGATGCATTTCTCTGTCTGCACCCATGATACAATCATACAACCATAAATAAATTGTGAAGACTCTGACACTGACCCACATTTTTTGTGGTACAGAGCCGATCTACAACTTCAGAGGAGCAATCATCCAATAAATCAGTAACAACGGGCACCAGGGGGGATACAATATATTTCAAATGCCACACTGTGATTGGGAAGTACCATGCATTGACAGTACCCAAATTTTTCCTAAATATATTTCCAACGAGGCCAGCTGGGTACTTTTGAACTGTATTCTGAGTGTTGATACCGCAGACCTAGGTCTAGAACCTATCCTATCCCAACAACCTACAAATTATACTCTTGGGGGGGTGTTGGTCATTGATGGGGAATAGAAAGATCAATTCAGTTGAGAGATACAACAAATTCTTTCATGCCGAAAATAGATAACAGCTTGCAGTGAGGAGTAGGGGTGGTAAATGATCAATGTAGAGCTTACACAAGGGGCAAATAAATTTGTGGAGATGGACTGCATAATCTGTACATCTGATCAAACTCTTCGTTTGATCTTCCTATGCATGTATTAATGGCCATTGGCCCTGCTATTTTCACTAATTTTACCTTAAAAAAAAAGGGGAATGAAAGAATTAGAGATCATTTTGGAACCAACATGCAACAGATGGTTGATAGCTAAACGTCCAAACAATTAATCATATAGATTCTGTAAGCTGGTAAGCCTTAATGCATTGTAAACAAGTTACTAATAAATATGAAGCCAATTATTTCCTCCACAATTTGTGTCTTTGAATTTACATTCATGTGTATTTCCAGATACACACGCACACACAAATATATCCACACACCAGCTAAACAGCATACTGGAATATTCCAGGTGGAGAAAAGAATGAGGGGAGGTCAACACACTAACAAAACTTTCAAAAGATTAAACCACTAGCAGTAATGTCCTTTCCTTCTATGACAGACTGGTATTGAATGATGAGTATGAAAGTAAAAGTTTCTAAACACTACATCATGAAAGCAATACTCATAACTAAAGTAATACGGCCATAATAGCTTGAAAATTAAGATCAGTTACCACCTCCTTAAATTCCTTGAATGAAAATGTCTCCACCATATCCTTCCGAGTTACAGCCTCCTGCCATTGTGCAATTAACATTGGACAATGGTGCCTGCAGCACAGAAATTAGATGAATTTCGGTATATGTTGCAACAACACCAAGAAATGGTTAGTTTTACTTCACACTTACCTAATGTTATTCAGTAATTTTCCTCCTTTCATAGTGTAACTTTTATTAGGAACAAGCAATGAAAGTTTGGAGTTTATCCCCTTTTGTGAGATCAATAAATTTGAATCCTCGTCATTAGACACAGCCCCATAGCTCATGATGATAGAAAAGTGAAGACGAGAACCAACTTCTGAACCAGGTTGGGCTGTTCGAATAATCCCACCAACCAAATCATTGACCCACTCCAGATCATTTTCCTTCTCACCTTGCCCAATATGCAATAACACTAAATCAAATTCACTTGTTTCTAGTATCCTTCCCTCTTCAAAACCCAGCAACTTTAGTATCTCAGAGACTATAACATCTTGGGGGGATCCATTGAGGCAGTTAGTCAACTCATCAATTTGGAACACAGTGAAGCCAAGTTTTCTACCAAAACACTTCACGTTTGCATTGGTTGCCAAAATAGCAGCTCGTAGTCCCATGAACCTGAAGTTTAATACAGAAAGAAGTTGCTTTATATGTCCCACAATGACCACAACAGTACCAACTTTACAGAGACCAAAGGTATTATTTACCTCTCTGATATAGTTGGCAGCAAGGATGTTTGCTGACATTCAACAGCACGCTCCCCATCCTGGAAAGTGAAGTATATCAGCTAACTGGTTATCCATTCTTTAGGACACCAATAAGTTCTGAAACTTACATTGCTGATATAAGCATCATTTGAATCCAGTAGTTGAGCCAACTCTCTAACCACTCTCTCATCCTCCGTTTCTGCATTACAAATTCAAGTAAATCTGAAAAGTAACAGATAAGTCACAAGATAACAATTATTTCTGTATCATCATGGAGACTAGATAATGCATGCTCTGTTCAGCTCTTAAGCACCACATTTTATGCCAAAACCTGATATTGCTCCACTTGCTGCCTAGGTTTGGAGAGTACTGATGGCTACTTAAATAATTATGCAAATGTGAAATCATAATTGTTGACGAATTGATTAGAAATAGCAACTGAAAATAATTATTCAGGAACAGTAAAAAGAAATGTTTCAAAGAAGTTCTTCAATAAATAGAAATCTGACGTTGAAACCACTGTGAGCTGGCAAGGAAAAACAGTGGTCCTATTAAAAAAGAATTAGTAAGATCTAAATGATTAATTTGATACATATTCTAAACTATCAGAGATTAAGCACCAAGAGCATCTTAGTAATCTCCTCTTGGCTTGAATTGAGTTTTTGGGTTCACAAATTAAATGAGATGTGGAAACAGAATGTATCATTTCATTCATTGATTGTCTTAATGAGGTTTTTATTGCCCAAGTACCGTAAAGGTGGTACCTCTGGATACTCTCTTTACAAGGATAGTTATCTAAACTATTATTTTCAGCCGCCATAAATGCAGCACAACAAGAGATTTCCCAGGTTAGCTACAGTTAAGTCTTACCTCCCCCATGTCAGATGAGTAGTCAGCTAATCACCTCTACACCTTCCATGGTTAAGCAAACTATGATCTGGATCTATATTCTAAGCCTCCTCCATGTCTCCTAGACACTAGTGATGTCCTTGACTTCATCTTGAGTTCATACTAGGTACTCTATTCCATTTGGGAGGATGCAAGCTCAATGGAGAGAACCTGAAATATCTTAGAGGAACAAAATAAAAGGATTTTCATGGTTGCAGGAGACCTAGAGTAGCTTGAAGTGTTTCCAAGATTAACATCTTCCAAGGAACATCTTTTGTTCTATGATCTACCAGTGGACTGAGATTGTCGAGTCTCCTTCACAACCAAGTACCATGGATATTGCTGAGGCACTTCAGCATCCTGAGAAGGATATGATTTGAGTCGTCTATGGTCCACTGGTCTATCAGAGTCTGTTAACAATGAGCATAGATCACTGATCCAGCTTTGGTGTTTCTTCTCCAATGCATATTCCCAACCATGCTGAAATTGGTCAGATTACATTTAATGGTTGAGCTCCATGGAGGCTTTTGCATCTTGTAAATATGATTAAGGCCTTCATTTCCACCATGACAATATTCACCTCAAGTTGACCTCATTTTGGCAATGTACCAGAAGATGAACCGGGTAAAAGTGGTGCACCAAGGGAATCAATGTGGTACAGGTCCTTAAACAGTATAGGGTGCTTGCTCTTTGTGTGCACATGCATGCGTTTGTGGTGGTGTTGTTTAGATATTGCATTCAACTAATCTCTTGGAGCGGTGAAGTCAAGTAAGAAAAGCACAGGGACACATGCTCTTCACTTTGTAAGAAAATGTCATACACAAGTTGCATCCACACTAACCATAAGCAACAGAATTAACTCCTAAAAACTTATAAATGTGTAGCTTACACCCAAAGTAGCATTATTCTCAACATAACTGAAGCAATGAGTTTGTCCATTTTGTGGAGTCTATGATCAATATTTAGATAATCCATAATGAAGAATCTAGAGTTGTTGAATCAACTCATAGTAGTTATCATGGGCATATGGGCCCAGCCGTGGCATCATATTTTAAAGGTGATTCTCAGAGGATTTTGAGCACCTCAAGAGATCACTGTGATTTAAAATTCCTTCAAGATTGCAAGTCAATGACAAATCGCATGGGTTATCACAGCTCTTCACCCCCTCCTCTCTCTCTCTCTTGCATCATTGCTAAGATTCTCAGGTAACGCAGTTTTGGCAATGTTCTGCATTCCCCAACCCACTCGTCCACATGGCTTCATTATGAGTAAAACTGAACAAGTAAAAAGACAATCAAACAATCACAATTACACAATCCAGTTTCCTTTGATTGGATTGCAACGACTGTAATAGAACGAATTTATGACTTGCAGAAGAAAGGGAAAAGGGGAGAATTTTGGAGAATGTAATCGAACAAACCTGCATGAGGGGAATGTGGAAGGGACAAGAACCCGCATACACCTTGAGCTGCAAGAGAATGGAGATTGGTATGTGAAGGAGAAATCAGATGTGCCAACCCATCACCATACAACACCAAACCTCGGCTTGGTTTGTCTGCCATTTTTTTTCTTCAAGGCAGCGTATAAACTAGAACAATGGGGAGATTTTGACTGCAAATAAAGTAAACAAAAGAGTGAAAGGGATAGAGAATTAGAGATATGTTAAGTCTCATGGTAATGCAAAAAATGCATTGTTTTTACTTTAGATTGCCTCCTTTTTTTTTTTCCTTTTTTTTTTTATTCACCCAAAAAAAATATGCAAGCTAAAGTAAGAACAATGCATGTGCACATGGAATAACCTTAGAAAAATCCCCACCATAAAGTTAAGCTCTACATGCTATATATTCAACGGTTCAGTGACAGAAGAAGAAAGAAAATATCCGTTCCTATATAATACATGTCATGTGCAACATGGTAAAGAAGAATGATTTAGAAAGCCCAAATGTAGGTGGCATTTACCTGTTAATGGTTGGATAAAGATCCAAGGAATACCCAGGATAGAAATTCTATTTGAATCTTAATTTGATGATTGATAGCTCAAGACCACTAACAATCTATAGTATAGAGGTCCAGCAATGGTACCACTTGAGTATGGCATTTTAGAACTTAGGCTGAATTTGTTCAAACTTAAAATACATTAAGAGATTTGCTTAGAAGCAACAAAAATCTGTATATAATGGAAAAAAGAAAGAAAGAAAAAGAAATTACTTTACTGAAATGCAACACAAAAGTTAGAAAACAACTTTCAGTTTGATTTTCAAGTGTTGATACCTCCATCCCCCCCCTCCCCAAAAAAAAAAAAAAAAAAAAAAAAGCCCACGCCCAAAAAAAAAGTGATGGAAGCTTAGTTAATCATAAAATTGCCACCTACTGACACAATCACATGGTTGGTGATTACTTTCACTATTAAATAATACCTAGATATGCTTGATCGTCATGTAAATAAGAAAGTAAGAAAAAAAATGACAAATAAAATAACCACATACTGATTTTCCAAGAAATATTTTTTCATTGAAAGGCTGAAGTGTCAGAGTATGGTTACCTGGATGTCTTGAAGTTCCCAACAGATATCGTAGTTCACAATCTTTCTAAATCATTATCTTAACCCAGATCCAGCCCTGTGAGCATTGGAAAGAGAACATCTCATTGAATGGTTGCATAATCATTGAATGCAATAATGCGAGCAATTAAATTTATTTGGAAACAACTCAATAATTAAAAAAATCAATGCAAAAAGCTATAATATACAAAATTCAGGTATTAGTCATAAACTGTAAACCAATAGTTATCATCAATAATACAAAAACACACATAAAAGGGCGTCCCAATGCACGAGGCTCCCACTACTGCAGGGTCTGGGGAGGGGCAGAATGTAGGTATCCTTACCACCGGAACGCAGAGAGACTGTTTCCGTATGAATACCTTACCAACACACACGTCACAAATAAAAGTTTATATTCATATACCAAAACCACACAGATAACACAACTTATTTCCACTGATTACAAGGAAATTGCCAATAAAGGACCATATCATTCATAGACTTATGTAACAGTACCTCCATGCCCTGCAAAGAAAAGTAAGCATGTTCAATCCTCGTTTCAATTGCATTCACATAAATAAGGAGGGAAAAGGCTTAACGATATGAGTACAAAATTTCCCCCTTATATATATATATATATATATATATATATATACAGTGGGGAAACCCACAGCAACAAAAGCATGCAAAAAATATTGAAACAAGAGAGAACCGAACCAGAATGGGAAGGAGATCTTGGAGAAGAAAAACTAAGAGGGAGGAGAGAATGTCATGTTGTACCTCTCCCCCTCAAACTAAGCTTTATTTATAGAATAAGAAAGAGACTCATAAAGATAGTCAAAATACATAAAAAGAGTCCAAGAAGGAAACTCTAATAGGGTCCAAGATAAAGACTAAAAACAAAAGAAACTAAACATAACTAACTAGGTGACGCCTAGATCAGTCAAGGTGACAAATAGACTACCGAACTAAATTCTTAACACTCCCCCTCAAGCTGGAGGAGGGGCATAAATATCACCAAGTTTCAGCTTGCAACAATTTTGAAGAAATACCACCTTGAACAACGTCTTTGTAAACATATCACAAAGTTGACAATTAGAACTAAAGAATGGAGTAGATATCCGTTACGCATAACAGTATCTCGAATGAAGTGACATTGAGTAAGGCTTTTCTTTGTGATCTACAACCCCCGACCCACCAAGCGAAACCAGTGGTTTCTTGGGTCGTGTCTGCACAGGCGGAGGATAAGGATACTGAAACATATTTTGCTGATTCGGTTTCTCTTCTCCTCTGCGCTTCCTGCGCTCCGCGTTCTTCACGTTTTACTTGCTTTTGCAAATTCCTAAACTATTCTCTCGGGGAAAAAACATGGACGATGCAGGTAGAGATGTGGACCTGGATGGCATCAGTATGAGTCAAGGGAACGGCTCCCTGGCCTCTAAAGGTCCCCTATAGTTTTCTTCGCTGGCTTCTGCCTTCCCGAGCTGTCCCTGTGATCTAGGGCGTTTTCTGAAAGCTCCTCCATTATTCTCGGTATAATCCCCTATAAAAGAGCGGCCATAACTGAGTTAATTGATCAATCACCACCGCTACTTTGACTCTAGAACATAAAGGAAGAAGCGGAACATTTAATAGTAGTAACCACCTATGTCCTAACAGCAACTTCAAAATGCCTGGTACATTCCTTGAAAACAGGAATGCTAGCAATATGAATGGTTGTGATGCAGTATTATTCAAACAGTCAATACTGTTCACGTGGTACTGTTCACGTGAACAGTACCAACATATTTCAAAGAGTTGTTCCCTTCTTTTTATTATTGCTTTCCTAATAAAAAAATTATCATATAAGCATGTCTTTGATACTAATAATTATATTTAGAGACTTGCCTAAGTTAGGAGTTTTATTTTTTAGAAACTTTCCATTCTATGTTTAGGAAAGTTTTCTATTAGTTTGTTTCAGTTTTAGAAAGTTTATAGTAAGGAAAGATTGGATTTTCCTTCCATGTATCTAGCTAATAATGGAAGGTTTGGACAGACCTCCCTTCCATAATTATGTAAGCACTATTCTCTATATATATGAATGAATAAGAAAGAAGAAGACAGACTTGAATAAATCAGAAAATCTGTGATGATTTCTGGTTGGATCTCTTTGGTTGTGAGACTCAACCGTAGATCAATTCCTTGGTGTTTTCTTGTCTTTTACTTTCCAACTTCTCTCCTACCTTCTCTTTCAAGTAATTGCGACATTCGTACTATTGTTTGATCATTCAAATATTGTGAGATTGTGAGATGACAACCAGATAAAGTAGAGCTGCAACTACCAGTCCCGTTTTCAGATTATAGGAGTTTTTCGAAAATTCATTACTTCTTCATCCATAGTTGAATCATCTTCAAATTTGGGTATGTTATCAAGCACATCATAGAGTATTTCCCCTCCAAGTTTGAAGATCTTCCAACAATTGGATTTTCAGATAAATCCATTTTTCTATACTGTTACAATTCTGGTTTTATTGTTTAGTTGAAATTTCGATTGGGCTGGTTGTAAAAGATCCCCCTTTGCAAGGATTAGGGTGAAATTGAATTAAAACCTTGCTCTTGCCATCAGGTTGCCTGATTATCACAGTACATAGAAATAGTCTGTGCAATCGAAAATCCCAACTCACCAAGAATATTCTTTACCCACATCAATCTTGTTGTAGTTTGAGCCATAACACAGTATTCAACTTCGGCACTAGATCTAGCAACTGTAGTCCGCTTCTTGTTGTGCCAAGTAATAAGGATGCTTCCCAAAAATATACAATAACTAGTAGTAGATCGACGATCATCAATGGCACTAGCCCAATCAACATGAAAATAACCATAGAGATCAATATTTTGATGTGACTAATAGAGCAATCCTTTACTAGGGGAACCCTTGAGATACATCAAAATCCAACAAGCAGCATCCCAATAAAATTGCTTTGGAATCTACATGAACTGACGTGAAACCCCAACAAAATACAAAATGCAAAGTTGAATAATAGTGAGATAGATAAGCTTGCCAATAAGCCGGCAATACTGATGAACATCTCTAAAACCCTCATCGTCACAGGTAGCCAATTTAAGGTGATCCATAGGATTATCAATAGGTTTGCAGCCTAGCATACTAATTTCAATCAGAAAATCATGGACATACTTTCGCTGAGAAAGGCTAATACCTTTGGAGCTACAAACTACTTCAATGCCAAGGAAATAACGAAGAACCCCCAAGTCTTTCATCTAAAAATGCTTACGAAGGTAGGCTTTAGCCTCATCAATACCTGTCAAGTCATCTCCAGAAACAATAATGTCATCCACACAAACCACAAGAATAACAACTTTGGAATTATGGCGACGAACAAAAACTAAGTGATCAGAATACGATGGTGTGAATCCATAGTCAACGCTACTTTTGTGAACTTGTCACACCAAGCATGAGGAGACTACTTCAGACCATATATTGCTTTGTGAAGTTTACATACACTACGGACAGCACTCTCCCCCTGAGTAATATACCACGGAGGTTGCTCCATATAGACCTCCACATTTAAATCACCATATAAGAAGGCACTCTTGATATCCAACTAAAAAAGAGACTAGTTTAGATTGACAGCAAGAGATATATGAACCCGAATAAAATTGAGGCACGCAACTGGGGAAGACGTCTCAAAATAATCAACCCCATAGGTCTGAGTAAAGCCTTTGGCAACCAAGCGTGCTTTCAGACGCTCCACAGTACCATTAGGGTTCACGAACGAGTACCTTTGCGAAATGCAATAGGAAGATCAGCAAACAAAGGGTCCAGTGAGGAGGGAGCCAAGAGTTGTGCAGCCGCCTATGCCAGTTTAGGGCAGTAACGATGGCGATACACCTGTAGAGGAGCAGTAGCAGGGGCTGGTTCCGGTTTGAATGGGGAGGCCACACCTAGGAACCAAAGCTAAAATCAGTGTATTGGAGCCAGAAGCAAGATAATAAGGTGTGTTCTCAAAGAAAGTAACATCAGCACTAACAACCTGGCAGCGGATAAGAGGATCACAACACCTATATCATTTCCAAGTGCGAGAGTAGTCAATGAAAACACATTTGACCGCCACGGGAGACAACTGTCAACGCCAGGCCGAAGGTCATGGACAAAACAGGTGCACCCAAAGGTACGTGGTGGTAATGCAAACAATGGAGAGGAGGGAGTAACCAGGGATATAGGTGACTGATCTTAAAGGACGGAAGAGGGCATCCGGTTGATCAAGTAGCAGCCAGTTAAGATAGCATCACCCCCAAAATAGTGAGCTAAGTGCATATGAAAAAGGAAAAACTAACAACCTCTAATAAGTGACGGTTTTTACATTCTGCAACACCATTATGTTGAGGATGTAAATGCAACTTATCTGATGAAGGATACTATTAGAAGAACAAAACAAGGAAATGGCCGATTGAGTATTCAAGTGCATTATCAGATCGAAAGGTTTTAATGCTAACACCAAATTGATTCTTAAATTCTATAAAAAAAAATTTAAATATAGGAAGAAACTGGGAATGTTCCTTTAACAAATATAATCACATGGTATGAGAATAATCATCCACAAAAGTAACAAAATAACTAAAACCAGCACGATTAGGTACTTTAATAGGACCCCATATGTCTGAACGAACTAAGGAAAAGAGAGCAAGACTCCTGGACACATCACGAGGAGGAAAGAAAGTGCGGTAGTATTTCTCCAATTGGCAGGCCTCACACTCAAGAGAAGTACTCACACTCAAGAGAAGTAACTGACTTACAGCTTGGAACCATGAGTTGTAATTTGGAGAGAAACGACTGACATAAGCGAAAGAGCCACGGTAGCAGAGAAACACTGGTAGTAGTAGTGAGTGTAGTAGCAAATGATGGAATGTAGTCCAGTTTGCAATTAAACAGAAGTTCATATAAATAAATACAAGACAAGTTAGTATCTAGAGAAAAACTTTCTTGGAGGTCATTCCAAATCCCCTTGGCAGTGGTGTGGAACATGACATTGGCAACAATAGACGGCTCCATGCAATTAAATAACTAGACCATAACTGTTGCATTCTCATGGGTCCAAGTAGCATAATGGGCAGCCTTAGAATTAGGAGGATCATCCTTTAAAAATTCCAATTTATCGCCAGGTAGTAATGTAAATAGTGACTGCCTGTTTCCAGATAAAATAATTGGATGAACCACAGAACCAGTCAACTTGATGGATGTGATTTGAACGTGGACAGAGTCCACACTAGCCTTTGGATCACTCATACTATTGTAAAGGAAGAATCAAAAAGGCCGCTGAGGGAAGTACTTGATCCTTGCTAAAAAAATTTCTTTAGAAATTAGAGAAAAAGGAATCGATCCTTGCTGATATAGGGAATCGAAACTTGCTGGGTAAAATGTGACCAAAATAAAATAAAATAAAAATAAAATTAATTAAAAAAAAAAAAACCCAGATCTGGTAGTGAAGGATTGAGAGCTGCTGCAATATGGCGATCCTTAATAATAAAAAAATATTACTGGATAATAATGATTTGGATAAAAACAGATCCAAAAAAATGGATATTGATCCCTGCTAAAAATGGAATCGTACCTAGCCAACCAGAAAAAATAATATCTCGCAGCAATTAAAAAAAAAGAACCCGATCGCAGGCTGAACCAATGGGCTTACTATATTGCAAGCTTCAAAAATATCCAAGGAACTGAGAACCTAGCAAGCCAGAAAAAAAATATCTCACAGAGAAAAAGAAAGAACCTGATCGCAAGCTGAACAGGAGAGCTAGCTATATTGCAAGATTTAAAATATCCAAGGAACTGATCGCAGCTAACCAGATCTCACAGAACAAGGTTTCGATGTGCAGAGCAGAAAAAAAATCTGTCGAATTCTCCTTCATATACCAGGAGCCATTAGAAGAGATCTGCAGTCGAGAATCATATGACTATAGTATTCATTGATGGTGAAGCAATTCTCTTGTTAACCAGGAATTCCCTTCAGACCATCTTTAAGCCATATAGACAGCAGTCAAAACAAATAAAAGGAACTTCCCAAAGGGAAGAAGGAAGGACAGGAGAACTTTAGGGGACTATCAAAACTGACAGGTGAAAATTACTATATATGGATTGAGTTAGGCATCCAGGCTTCCTTGTGACGCCTTGGAAAATCGGGCGCCTTGGTCGCCTAGGTGCCCCTTCAGACCTCCAACGCCTTGGTTCGCCTTGACGCCTTGACAATTATGAAGCTAATCGACTCCCATGTTAAGGGATTGAGAATTGAAAAAAAATGCAAGCTTACTGCTGGATTATAAAACTAAAAACTAGGTCAACAAGAAGATAATTGAGTCTAAACATTATAACAGTTTCTTATATGGTAATAGAAATCGGAGCACTATGTATCAAGAAAAGCAATGGGCAAATGGCACCAGCCAAACAAAAAAAAAAAATTTGGCTGGTTCAAGCAGCAGTTGTATCTCAGTTCTTTGAAGCATCACTCTTTGAATGTATCCAATTTTCACTCTCAATCATTGATCTTTGGATCTCTGACTCCTAATTCTTGTTTATGTATTATATTTTGCTAGGGTTATCGATATGGTAATTCTTTTTTTTTTTTTTTGGGGGGGGGGGGGGGGGGGGGCAGAAGGGGTAATTTTTATTTGGGCTTGAACAGTCCATTTGGCTTCGTAGAGATTTGATGAGTGTAAATATTTCTCTCTACGTGTGGCTTGAAACAAGATTGAATAATCAAATAGGTCTCATGAACTTTAAGTTTGAACTTTGAACTAAACCAGTCAATGTTGACTTGTAAACTAAAACAGGCTCAAGATAGGGACCTTAAGCAGTGCCACAAAAATAGCTACTATAAAAGAATTGAAAGAGGGAAACAGCCTCTCTACGAAGCAAGTTTTACTCAGGAAACAGCTCTCTGCGAAGTGGGTTCGGATCGGGAAACAGCCTCTTTGCGAAACGGGGGTAAGGCTGTGTACATCTGCCCCTCCCCAGACCTCGCAGTGGTTGGAGCCTCGTGCACTAGGTACTTTCTTTTTTTTTTCCTTCTTCTTCTTCTTTTTTTTTTTTTTTCTTTTTTTAAATTTTTATAACAGACTTGAGAGAGGGATCATAAGGAATGCCAAAAAAAACCACCTTTCTTGGCCTTTTTTGCTTAGATCAAGGGCTGTATCAGTTCTTACCAGTTTATGCGATCCTCCTACCAAAAAGCTCGATAAAGAACTTTTATATAATACAGCTATCTGACAATCCATCTTGCATATGGAGCAATAATAAATAGTACCGCTGTCAATTCAACCACATCTTCCCCAATTCTGCCCTTTACAGGCCTTTTTCAATCTAAAACCTTATAAAGTGGAAGAAAAGAAGGTCGCACAGGAGAGTGCTGCTGAGGCTGGTTAGGCAGAAAGAGTGCTGGTTGTGCTGGTTTGGGAATGAGAGTGTTAGCTGGTCATGGTGGTTTTGCAAAGAAGAGGGGAGCATGAGTTGGGACTTGGGACTTAAGGTGAAGGCCTGATGGGTAATGGGTGCAGAAATAATCATAATAAATTATTTAAAAGGGACAATGGAGAAACGTTTTACCAATTTCTTTCGACCTGTTACCAGCGACAAATTGTGAAGAAGAGAAGGGGCTTGGACGCTCTTCCACACAAGTTTTCAGAAACCATTGCAGCTCTTTCTTAGAAGGATTTCAGAACAATTTCTGGGTTAGAAGATAAATGGGGCTTGGACACTGTGGCCTTCTCTGGTCCATTTCTCTGGGATTGTTGAGGATTGCTCGATGTGTGACTATTTTTATAGTAGCATATCCTCTAATTCAACAACTTCAACTTGCAGTAATTTCAATCGTTTGATCATTTACAGGAAGCACATGAGAGAGTTAAAAAAGCTTCAAGTGGAGACCAATAAACGGAGCTTGACGAAGAGAACTATATGAGATCCTTCTGGTTTCCCCAGGATTAGCCAAAGTTTTAAGTAGAGAACCCATTAAAAATAATCTTGAATGCATCTCATTTGCCCTTTTTTTCGTTGTTCTTTATTTTTAAACAAAAAAAAGATCGTAATTTTATTGGAGAAAAGGGGGTGAGTTATCCATAGAGAAGATACAAAGCGAAGAACGCAAACTTCCAATATCTAAAACAAAATAAAAGGCTCCACAACAGTCTGACTGAAAATTCAGCAACTTCAAACCCATTAACAGTTTCATAATTGGAAGTCCATTGCCTCCGGTTTCCCAAAATATCTTCTTTGTTTGATCAATCGACCCTTGATGATCTTCAAACAAGAAAATGGGTAAAATTTTGCAAGATACAGATCAGACCTATAGAAGCTAGAGTGGCTTGCTCATGGGTTAAAAGACCTCATTGAAGGTTCTACCTTCTAAACAAGAGGTTCTCTGAGAAGAAAATGAAAATTGAAATTGATAAAAAAAAAATGCAAAGATTTACGTTCGAAATCAATCTTACCTGTCTACGGTTCACTTCAAATGTTCAACAGTGGAGGCTCACTTCACTTCCTACTTCCAAGATGACAATTGCAGCGACGATGGCTTCTTCGTTCTTTCTAGTTTCTACTTTATGAAGTATACTAAATAAAAAAAACAAAAACAAAAACTTACAAGTTACAACTAGAAAGGATCAGGGTTTTTGGACGGTTGGACACATGGTATCTATTAAAGGGCATATTCATTGCACGTGGTTCCGTCGTTGCAGGGTTTAAGGAGGGATAAATGTACGTGATCTTCCCTTCTGTTTTTAGATTTGAACCCATGATAAAAATACGGAAAAAAAGGATCCGAAGTGTTTTAGTCAAAGTACAATTTTAATGGGACGACAAAAAATACAAACAAGCATTTGAAAAGGAAGATACACAGTATGAGTTTTTAAAGGGGAAAACTAATTATCACCTACGTAAATGATCACAAACTTGACACCAAGGGGTTCAAATCTCATAAGATCTAATAACCCTTTCTATTGAAGTACTATAAATATCCCTTGTATTGAGAAAAAGATCATCTCATGTCATTGAGTCCATTAGTCATCCATAGAACAAATTGAGATCTGATGGACCGTTGGCCCGATTGGATGATAGAAAAAGATCCAAACCGCTTGTATTGTATATTGTGTTTTCTTTTTGATGACCAATGAGTGCATTAAAAGGGATGGGTGACAACACTTTTGTTTTTGGGTGGATCACATAAAACTGGATTGATTCTTTAAATGTTTACAATGAAAAAAATGTAATCCAGAGCACACACCCTTTGGAAACCATGGATAGATGTGTGGGATGATTACCAGATGGAGAAGTGAACTATACTCTCATTCCGATCGAAGTCAGTTAGAATTGCTGCCTTTGCATGACAAGGGTTTTGCAGTCTTATAGTTGAGGAATATAAGAGTAATGGTTTTGGGAAGCGACCAAAAATCCTTATACCCAGAATTGATACCTAACGAAGTGGTGGAAAAACCCACTACCAGATTCTTCCTTGCTTCTGAGTTCTGCCGAAAGCAAGCAAGATGGTCCTATACCTGTAAACTTTGGAACCATTTTCTTTTCTTTTCTTTTCTTTTCCAAATCCAAAGACACGCATACACAGACAAAAACAAAAGTGACAAGAAAAAAAGAAAAAATAAAATAAATTGTGTGACAAGGAAGTGAGAGTTATTCATTTGAAAAAGAGTTGAGACTAAAGGATGAATGTGGTGGTGGCAGATAAGATGTCGGTAGAAGTAGAATCACTGTTTCCCTTTTACTATAGTGGCCTAACCATATTCTTCAATTATTTATCCATTATGCTTCCCTCCATCCCTTTCCCTCTCTCTCTCTTTCTCTCTCTCCCCTCCTTTGTATGTTGAGAATTGATTACAAGATTCTGGCTAAAATACCAATAAGCTAATTCTCAATTATTACCTTAAAAAAATCCCCAATCAATTTCTTATTATCAATCCTTAAAACAGCAGAAAATTTTTGGAACCAAGAGATTCTCCATTTAGGATTACTATAACAATTGATGTCCGAATAAAGATAAAGCCATTTTGGCCATCCATGAGTAGCTCTGAATAGCAGTAAGTTAAAGGAGCTTGTCAAAGTGAGACTAGGGTTCATTTTTGAGTAATTTGAAATGGGTTTCTGAAAGTGTGAATAAACGGGTAGTTGACTACATGGAACACCACAGAGGATCCAAAGGGACATATTTTACAGCATTTATCAACAATTATATAAATTGGTCACGGTCAATTATACACGTCGTCTCTCACTCTCTCTCTTCACTGACCATGTGTGTCCCTCGTCAACAATTATATAAATTGATCACAGTCGATAATACACATCCTCCCTCACACTCTCTCTCCTCACTGACCATGTGTGTCCCTTGTATATAGTGCATAGACAAAGCATGTAGATCCCCCACCCACCGTTAATATTCTCTGTTATGCAACTGGTCTGCGCTGATTAAACTAACTCAGAGTTTCGCTACCCTTGATCTTCTGCAGAAGATCTGATACCTGCAGGGCTGTGACAAAAATTGTTTTAAATATAGAGCCTCAGTTAACTGGGTCACCAAGAAGACACTACATTAATTTTTCTCTTAAAATGCCAAGGAAGTAAAAGTAGTACAAATAAATACTATGTTCCTCACGATGTACTTCCACCAGATCTCATCTGTCAACTTATAAAGCAAACCTATTCCGCTTTACCAAGCAAAATAGTATCATCTCCCTGCTCACAATTACTCTTTTTTTTATTTCATAAAACCAATTTTCATGCAATTAAATTACATCATTTTCAAATTTCTCAGCAACGTATCTGAACCAATACTAGAAATGGGAAAAACTTATTCCCTCCCTTCCTCATTTAAAAAAAATACATTAAAGTACTACATTTTATTATTTTCACAGCAAAAAAGATTGCATATTCCATTAAAGTTGGCTGAATGGCCTTCACACAGGTGTCGTCACCTCAAAACTTGTTTCAGCTCTTCATGTATCTGTCATCTTACTCCTGCAACATACATGTATCTCTACATCTACCTACCTGCTCCAACCCTTTGATATGTGGCGCATGAAGATCTAACATCCGGATTCATGTTTACATAACACAAATGTATATGTTTATACCTTAATATGCACAATGTCCAAGTGCCATATAGGTGACCATATATCTCTTCATCTACAATGGGCTTTTAGCTTTTCCATGAATTGTAATGTCTCTGTGTAGGCAGGATCTGTGCGGCTGACTGGTTTGCAGGAATTTATATGATCACTTGAGTCTAACACCTGCTCCAAAATCAGAGCAGAACAAAAATATAAGCTGGTATAAGACAACTGGTATCCGAGTTTAAATCTTGATCAATGTTTTAAACAGAGTTACAGAAGGCCCATTTGTAGAAGAATTGAACCCTATAATAACTCCAGGCACCACCCTGATCTGCTTCCAAATGAAAAGCTTAACTGATACAGTAATAATTTGTTCCTACAAATTTGTATTGTATACTCATGGAAAATCAGATTCCAAAATTGGGGCTCTAATTCAATCATATGGTCCAACTTGTATTGTACATTCTCCACCCCCCAAAATATATATATATATATATATATATATATATATTCTTTGCCTTGTTAGATAGTCCATAATGGTTGTGTCAAATTTTGGGGCCCTAATTTAATCTTGTGACCTACATTACATTGCATTGCATATTTTCCCTTGTATTGTCGCTTTTTTGCTTGCTTTATTTGATACTTGTAGGGTCAGATTAGATCATTCGACTCAAAACTTTTCACGTAAGTATGGGAGGGTGGAGCATTTAGGTCCCACCTCTCCTCATATATTTATTACAACATCCTAGTAAAAATTTTGACAAAGAATGAATCAACTCTAGATGATGAAACAAATACTTCAACGGCAGAAGTTCTAACACACAGTTTCACCCTTTCTGACACTTTTTAAAATAACGACAGAATACCAAGATCAGGCACTATGATTTTCTTCCAGAAATACCCTTTCAGTCTCTGTTATCCACATCCTGCTTCAAAATCCTAAATCTTAATAGTCCTTGCAAAGCTTCTAGGCCTTCTCCATAACAGAATCAGAAATGTCCCTCTTATATTTCTTCATGGTCGCAACTAGGTCAGAGGAAAATAAATACCTTGTGAAGCGCAAATCCCAAGTTAAAAATTATTTTAAATCTAAATATCAAAAAAGGCCATAAGTGCTGAGGCTTGATGAGAGGATTAAGGGATTTGAATTCTGAATCTTACCCATCACCCATAAAAACAAAGAAAAAGGAAGCTGAATCACTTATCTTTGAAAACCATAAGAATTCCAATTCATAATTACGTTCTCCCTAAAATTTTCCACCAAAGAACCTGTTAAACTATGCTGTACAGCCTACACGATAGGATCTGCTCTATTATGTTAGAGTAGAGCAGTCCTCGTCGTGTAGGACTCCAATTGTCTTGGTGCTGAGGTGGAATAGGACTCTACAGTCCTCAGTTGCTGAGTTGGAATAGGACTCCACAGTCCTATCTTGTTTACAGTTCTATTTTAGTTAGATTTCCTATTCTAGTTAAGATACTAAAGTCCTTTCTTATCTAAAGTTTTGTACTGTTAGGTAATCTATTCAGAGATACTCAGTCTTGTTGACAAGTATCCTAATCCTATTTACGTTAGTCATAGTCTGGACTCCTATTGTAATCTGAACTCTTTATTTATATAAATGAAATTTATAAGGAAGAGAGTAAGCTAAAGATTCTGCTCGCTCCAACACATCAATTCTCTCCATCTTCTCTTATTTTCTATTTTGTTACATGGTATCAGAGCAGGTTGCCGTTCTTAGAGTCGTTTAAGGCTCTTCTTGTTGTTCTTATTTTTCTCTTATCCTCTACCGAATCAACGCAAGATATCTGCTTTATTTCATTGGTTTATTGCTCATGGTTAAGGGGAAATAAATTATATCTTGCTGTACCTTAACCTATTGCTCTAGGTCATTGTTTCCTATCAGTTTCTTGATCTTTAAATCCTGATTTACTCTGGATTTCAGTTACAGTTTAAATCTGGGCTTGCTCACATTAATTCCTGCCACCGGTTACAATTTTGGATATCCTTTTTTTTCTTTTTTCTTTCTATTACAAATAAGTACACCTTGTGCAGGGATTATTTTTAGATCTGAATTCAATTCTCATTTCAACCATAATGGATTTCATTTTCTGGTTTAATTCTGTTCTATCTTTGTAATCGGTTACTGGTCTCTGGCTTATCATTAAGTTCCTATGTTTCAGTTGCAGATTTGGTTATACTGTCATTAAATTTCTGCACTCCATTCTAATTGTGATTTTATTACCTATCGGCCTCACATCAAATCTGGTTTCAGAATAATGTTTTGGATTTGGCACTGAGTACTTGCTATTAATTCAGTTCAGAGACATTAAATCATTACTGCTTCACTTCCTGAGAATCCTACAGCAAGTCTACTTCTTAATTCCAGAATTTTCTGGAGTTGAACTTTGGAATTTCTGTTAACAGTTCACACCGTTAGTTATTCCTGAATCAGATCATTAATTGTTTGCTGAATTGAGACATTAAATTCTGCATACCGAATCTGTTATCTTTTGACTTTTCTAGTTTCCTTTTTCAAGTAGGACATTGCCATATCTCATAATCCAACCATTGGATTGACATCATCTTTTGATATTCCTCTTGGTCCTAAGGTTCTGTTTGCTTGAATCAAATATTCAAAAGGGAAATTTGACAATGCTGATTATTTACAGTATTACCATTCGTCTTTTGTTTACTATTCTTGACCTCTTGAACATTGTGGTTAATTACTAGATTGCCACTGTGGTCAATTTGTTCCCTTTTTAAGGGTTTGTTTGGTTTTCCAATGTTCCAATAGTTTTGCATATCTCATAACTTTGGATCCAGCCATCAGATTGACTTCAAATTTGGTTCTTATTTGTGATGGATTTCTTGTGCTATACATCATTTAAGATGCTACTTATTGCCACTGCCTACTTATTGCACGTGATGCAACCTACTACTTTTATTCGTGTTGGAGCCACCACTATTGCTGCTCTTTCTACTACTATTTGGTTCATAATGACCTATACTATACTGCTACTACTACTTGGTTCACAATGACCTATATTGTGCCGCTACTACTAGTACTGGTGCCACTACAACTACTATTGCTACTACTACTGGTGCCACTACTACTGCTGTTGCTGCTGCCACTACTATTGCTACTGCTACTACTACTATTGGTCATGCTGCTACATTATTTCAAGCTAAAGCTCTCACTGTTGTTGTTGTTTCCGTTGCTATATTGTTTCCAACTGAAGCTCTTACATTCTCTCGTGCTCCAGCTTGAAGGGGATGTTAAACTATACTATACAGCCTACACGATAGGATCTGCTCCATTGTGTTAGAGTAGAGCAGTCCTCATCGTGTAGGACTCTCATTATCTTGGTGCTGAGATGGAATAGTACGCTACAGTCCTTAATCGTTGAGTTGGAATAGGACTCTACAGTCCTCAGTTGCTGAGTTGGAATAGGACTCCACAATCCTATCTAGTTTACAGTTCTATTTTAGTTAGAATTCCTATTCTAGTTAGGATACTAAAGTCCTTTCTTATCTAAAGTTCTGTACTGTTAGGTAATCTATTCAGATTAGGATACTCAGTCTTGTTGACAAGTATCCTGATCCTATTTACGTTAGTCATAGTCTAGACTCCTATTGTAATCTGAACTCTTTATTTATATAAATGAAATTTATAAGGAAAAGAGTAAGTTATTCTACTCTTTCCAACACATCGATTCTCTCCATCTTTTCTTATTTTTCTATTTTGTTATAGAACATTATCATATTATTGGGCCCAGGAAATGAGGAAGAAAGTAAAAAAAAAAACAATGGGCATTTCATAAGGAATTTGCCTTATTTTAAGGACCTTAGAGAGGGGTCAATCATTTACTTTTGTCAAACTCCCACCTAAAAAATAATTGTTTCTAATCAAGTATATGTGAGTCATTCTCCCAAAATTTAACAAGCAGTCATCACATGCAATTTTGTAAGAGCTCAAATTTAATGGATAAGTTGTACAATCATTATCTACTCATGCATTAATTTTCAGTCCAATCCAAACGTCATGAATGTTAGTACAATGCTCCGTTTGAAAATTCAATTTAGCTTGAAGAATGTGCACTGTTGAAAAGCAAAGAAACAATTGGGCATTGTACATGGTGGAACAAGCAAATGAAATTGCCCATTAAATTTGACATGTGGCATATCCAGTATCTAGAAAGCCTCCATATATCCAATGGTTACAATGGCCAAATCATCCCTCTTCATGTAGGAAGTGGGCCTTCAAGCAAGGTTGGTCTCTGGCACGGTGTGCGCCAGGAACATTTTTCTAAATGTCTCATTATCGTAACAAAATTAATAATGGTATCAAACTGACAAGAAGTTTTCGAACAGAAACTTACAACAAGTTCACCAAACCCAGGATACGCAGATTCAATAGGAACAATTTCCATTCGGAACGCCCATCCTCCATAACCTTCAACAATTGGAGTCACCTTGGTCTGTGAAATAGCTCTAATTAGTCTCCTCGATATGCTGTATAGATATTTGATTTTAAAATGCTAGGGATATATCTAAAGCACAATCATTGATACCTCACTAAAACTGAGAACCTCGAGCAATCCTTTATTATGGAGGTGACGAATGAAGTCATTAAGTTCTACCAGTTTTGGAGATCCACTCCTTAGCTCCCCTATCTGCAAAGAAAAGGTGAGCAATTATGATATCAAAGCATGATACACGAAATATCAAGTTAGCAGCACTGTTTGTCGAGGAAAATCATGGGCTAGCAATGATTTATTTTGGACAAAACAAAATCGGGTTATAATGAAGAAATACTAACACTGGGAGCAGGACGAAGCACAAGGCCCATCCTCCAAGGCATGTCTGCAAGCTTGCTGCCAAAATGTGGACAACTATAGAAAACCTGAAGTAATAGCAGGAACAATTTTCACGAATTACAATGAATGACAATGTAAGGTAAAGCCCTGGATTGAAAAGTAAATGGCATAATTCATGAAGGAAGCATACAACTCCAATGGTGTTGTTGATAAACTTATTCAAGTTATCTTCCCTTGCTTGGTACAGCATCTGCTTAACCACCAGGCCTCCCATGCTGCAAATGATGATACATTGGTAAGTATTGGTACAATATGCGCTTTGAATAAAAGGTTTCTGTTTAAAAAAAAAATCCAAGCCCTGTTACTTTTAAGTTGAGAATACTACTGAGAAGGAAAATGACATATTCCTAATAATGCTTCCATACAAGATTTATGAGAGGCAATACATAATAACTCTCAGAATAACACAAACTCCAACAGTCATCTCCCCTATAGTGGTTCTTCATCTTCTACCAACTATAATTGATCATCATGCATTCATCAGTACCATTTACTAGCTCCATCCATTATTAATCTATAAAATTGATGATTGTGCATGAAGTAGAGGCTGAAAGCAGCTGCAAAACAAAGAGATAGTGGCATGAGAATCAACACATTTAGGCTTCTCAGAGAAGATCTATTTGGAGGTAGTGAACTGGGTCGGAAGTCAGACAATATAATGCATTTAAACGTTTTACTGCTGTGTTTGATCTGATGGCCCTTACAGCCATGTTGTCTCAAAATAAATCAGCAAAAGTAAGGTCCTTCTCGATAGAATTAAAAAACAGACCCTTCGATATATGCCCTTTCTGAGGGACTTGTGAATGAACTGGTGAGGTTGAAGTGTTAAACCCAAAGAAAGGGAACTAAATAGAACTGAATAAACTCAGGTATGATACTGCACCTTGAGTCTCTGTAGAGACTTGAGGAGCCATGAAGAAAATTGGAACTTCAAGCCAGCCCAACAGAAGAAAAAGGGAGCCCTTTGGAAACTTTGAGAAGTGAAAAGAAACTAAAGTATCACCACTTCATAGAGTTAGGATTGATCGTTAAACATCCCTGGATTCTTTCCTTCCAAAGTTTACTAAATAACAGAAGGGACTAACCTTTTTATTTTCCTCTTTTTTGATAGGTAGGCCCCAAGGAGAGTTGAACTCATGACCTCATAATTTTGAGGTGTTGGTCCTTGCCAACCGAGTTACCCCCTTGGGGTTGAAGGGACCAACCTTGATAGTGCAAACAACCCTCTACTCTGATATACAATATGGTAATGATCTCTACAGATAAATGTTTTCGTAAGTACAATACATCCTGGCTTTGCAGAAAACAGTCAATCATCCTTGCTTCCATAGCCTCTTGGCTCTTGCATGAATCCGCTTGGAGCATCAGCCGCCAAAATGAATAATCAATTGAAAAGGATGCCCTCTTAAATGATGCACAACATTCAACTGAATGACCATGACGAGCCCATCCAACCAGAGAACTTTATTTCCCTGAGAACCTTAAAGGATTTCACCACCTCTCATTCCCTCAAGAGGCCATTTGAAACAACCATTTCCTAGGAAAACAGCTAAACAGGGTACATGACCCCAAAGATAGTCCTTGGGAGAAAATCTCCCACATTGCTCTCCCTTCAACAGAAATAGTAACCTTTACAAGCATGGGATTTTGGTAACCAAATTACATCATCTAGTAGATCCATAGTTGTCAAGGCGTCGCCTAGGCGACGCCTAGGCGTCCGGGCGGTTTGTACAGGCCTGGGCGCCAGGGCGCCTTGTGGTCGCCCAGGCCAGACAGGAACAACATTTATCAGGCAGTACTTGCCCAGGCCAGACAGGAACAACATATATCAGGCAGTACTTATTTATGACTTTGTGGTCGCCCAGGCCAGACAGGAACAACATTTATCAGGCAGTACTTGCCCAGGCCAGACAGGAACAACATATATCAGGCAGTACTTATTTATGACTAATATCATTTAAGTAAATGATTTCATTTACTTAAGATATTATTCATAAATAAGCAAATACCCCCCTATTTGAATCCAATAAAAATAGTCTAAAATTCAAATTCCAAAAGGAAAAAAAGTCAACCCCCCTGTTCAAGAACAAAAACCATATTTTTGGGTGCGAGGGCGATTTTCAACTTTTAAATGCTAGGCTTTTTTCTAAATATAAAAATTCTATAAATCTTATTATAATAAATCATCACTAAAAACCAAGAGTGTGCCAAAATAATCTTTTGCTTTGATGCCCAAAAAATAATTTGCATTCAGACGACTTTAAACAGCATTCCCGTATTCCGAAGAAGATTTGACCGGAGTGTAACTCCTTCATTATAATTTAGATTCAAGCAATCTCGGATTTGTTGGAAAGCTGATTATGCTAGCTTTGCAACGAATTCGAGATTGCTTGAATCCGAACTATATTAAAGGAGTTACGCTCCGATTAAATTCGTTAAAAGTACGCAAATGTTAGTCATAAATAATTGTTTACTTAACTCTAGACACAATCCCAGGTCTTAGTGTACATTAGTAAACTTGGGTCTACACCACATATTAATTAAGTTATGTCTTAAATGTTGATTATTTATGTAGAATGTTGCATATATATAAACATTAATATTTTAGAAATAAAAAAATACACTGGGAACGCCTTGGTCGCCTAGGCGTTGCCTAGGCGGGCGCCCGCCTAGGCGCCTAGGCGCCCAGGATAGCCCCAAACGCCTTGGATCGCCTTGTCGCCTTAACAACTATGAGTAGATCAGTCTCCATCTGCTAAAAAAAAAAGTCACCATTTTGACCACCAGCTTTTAACCAATGTATCCTCAAGTTACAGTTCCAAGTAATCTAGTAAAACATGAGCTACGTTCTTGCAATTTTGCTTGCAAGCAACCTTCTTTCCTTTTCCTCCATGGAACCTCTTGCTATTTACCATTTTAACATTTTCACAATCATTCATGCAAACATAATAATACCTCCATAGTGGGAAAAAAACATATTGACAGAAAAAATGTAAAATAAAGAAAATAATAGTAATATTCTGACCATTGGCATATGTGGTAGCTAGTATGATAGCGGTGATTTCGGTACCCTTAGTTTGCACACATGTCCTCCCACAATGCTGAATTCAGAAAAATGGGACAACTTTGATTGTTTAGTTATAACCCTTCTAGAGATATTAGATCATATTTTGGATGGATTCATGCTCATACCATCATACATGTCTTAATTTTTTTTTTGGGAAAATATCCACCACACCCCCTGTAGGTTATCGTAATCTCACCCACCCGCCATCATTTGCAATAATATCCCTAAGACCCCCTACTTTTGAAAAGCTGTATCCATCAGACCCCCTCTTTTAAGATATGTCCCTCAATCGATGACATGTCACCATTTTAATTTAATAAATGACAGAACTATCCTTCTCTTTTAATTTTATAGAACTTAAAACCTTTTTCTTTTTTTCTTCTTCTTCGTCCACAGATTCTCATGAGTTGGATATGGCCAAAACCCGACTGCGAGCCGGAGAAGCAGTGATATCAAAAGAAATTTCTCCGGCTCACAGTCGGATTCTGGCCATATCCAACTCATGAGAATCTGTCGACGAAGAAGAAGAAAAAAAGAAAAAGGTTTTAAGTTCTATAAAATTAAAAGAGAAGGGTAGTTCTGTCATTTATTAAATTAAAATGGTGACATGTCATCGATTGAGGGACATATCTTAAAGGAGGGGGTCTGATGGATACAGCTTTTCAAAAGTAGGGGGTCTTAGGGATATTATTGCAAACGATGGCGGGTGGGTGAGATTACGATAACCTACGGGGTGTGGTAGATATTTTCCCTTTTTTTTTCTTTTTTTTTGGGGGGGTGGATGGGGAGGAAGGGGAGAGAAAAAGGCACAGGAGCCTTCCACCTTTATATGAACAACTCATATTAGAAAAATTAAACCTAAAATCTCTTCTTCCACAAAGGATTCCTACAAATTAAACCCATCTGAGCAAAGATCTAAAGAAAACTACAAGTATATAATTGGTCACTTTTCATCAACATGTTGTATTTGAAATTTTAATTGACAGTTCATGTGATTAGCATCTCTCGTTTAAGGGTCCCTTAGAAACAAAGAGTAAAATAACATAATTATCAATGACCATCCAGTTTAAGTATCATAGTGATTGCAAAATGATTGAAAATCCCAAATCAGAGTCTAACTAAGCTGAAATAAGCACAAACCTGTGAGTCACAAACACAACTGGTCGACTCCCAATGCCTGCAGCAGTTAGTTTCTTTAGCAGCAGCGAACTGACTTCCTGTACATTCCAAAGAATCAAAGATGCTAGATTAAAATTAACAGAAGAAATATAAAATAAAGCAACTAGAAAAAACATGCAGAAAACTGCATGGATAAAAGATTCCTTGAATGTAATAAATACCACAAGTTCAAAGCCCTTAGGATTATGAAACTTCGTAATGATTAAAAGGTAAGTTCTGTGTTATCAACCAAAGCAAAATCTTTGACAAAATTGATGAAATAGAAATTCCTTTCAAAATCAAAGAATATTTATGATAATTCATCAATGATAAAAAAAAGGACAAACCTGAAGAGGCAGGGTAGCTCCAGACCACTGAGTCAGATTTGTCTGCATGAATCATTCAATTAGATGGTACATGTTCATCAGAGGTCCAACCTGGAGATGACCTTAGAAAATTAAAAAAACTAGAGCTGCTATAAAGACAGGCATGGAGGATAGCAGTCTTTACAATAAGCTGATGGAATAAGATCATCTTAGTACTCTTAATAAAATGAACAAAGCTTCACATCGATGAAAAATACAATATCAGACTATTAATGCACCACAGTACATCACAAACCTTGTATTTAACACTAAGTAAGCGAGCATGAGGAAAATCAACTGAAAGCCATTCTCCTGGCCAAAATGTTCCCTCTTTTCCAGCCTCCAGATCGATATTCTCTACCAGACCAGATTTGGTAGTTGAGCACTTGTCCTCTGCCATGCGCCAAGTTTTGAAAGGCCCGCCACGCAGACCATGAACAAAAACAACGTCCAGTAAAGGAGCCTCTGACTCTGCGAGTTTGCCAGACCCAGTAGCAGAAAGAGAAACACCCCTATCATTTGAATCTTTGGTTACGGCCCCATTGTCACTGTCAACAGATTCATCGTGATATGCAGATAAATTATCATTACAATTTGCTTTCTTTGAAGGTTGAAATTTTGGCTGAGCTGCATCTAAAGTAGTTTTTTCAGTACATTTCCAATGTGGCAATTCAGGATTGATTAAAAAGATCATGTCATGGATACCAGCACCTATATCAGGAACACTATCATCCATAGGATTTCCATCAATTTTCTGTAAGCAAAAAATATTCAACAGCGTTGCCCTAGCATAACTTCGAATTTTAGGATCATTGCAACCAGGGATCTTCCCATTTGCACAATCTTCAAGCCATTTGCACCAAGTTTGATCTGCTACAATGGCCTTCTGAACCTTTGGGAGCAAAGAAAGAATAGTAAGCAGCCGAGCAGCATGTCTTCGAATATGAGCTGTAGGAGGAACTCGGACACTTGAAGAATTATTAGGCTCTAAAGCAGTTGCTTCAGAGGGGACATTTGCAGCTCGGCCCTGTCCCTGCATCTCACGGATTCTTGATGCATCATATGCCTCAATAGCAGCCAGTTGTTCATAATCATCCCGCAATAGGAAGCGCCTCAGTAAACACAACACTCCAAAATCAGCTATTTTGGTTTGGGCAATAGAATCTTCAATTAAAACCTCAGTCAACGCCTTAATACCCTTAAGTGTAGCCACTGCAGAATCGGCTGCATCAAACTTAGACGAACTATTTTTGTTCATATTTTTCAATGGCCCGGCAAACGGTTCCATAGAAAGAAGGTCCACAAGAGGAAACATATCAACAGAATCAGTGGTAGTAGCAAACTGCTTCCGTGCACGACTAACAACAGCACTAGCTAATTGACTTGCAATCTGTGCAGCAGAAGCAGTATTTGAATGATCAATTTGAGTCTGCAATAATCAAAAGACTTTCCATAAATGTCAGTAGAACAAATCAGTTAGTTTTTAGAAAACAAAGGCAACTTGAGGGATAAAGTAATAACAATAACATCTTGAACCTTTGCTTTATCGCCCTTAGACTGTGTGTTTCCTTTAAATGATGTTGTCATGCTAGAACCGAGAACCTCAGTGAGCAACAGAGCCAACCATCCTTGAGAAATTGGGATTGAGTATGGCCCATAGTCTTCAAGAATGCGAGAGAGGATTTTTATAGCTGAAAACCGTGTTGTGTCCGATGAGAATTTTCCACAAACCCAAGGCAGAAGGATACCAGACCATTTTTGGCTTTCTTCAAGAGATAAATGCTTGTCTCCAGTAGAAAGCAATTCCAAAGCTTTCGCCAGTCCTTCTTGTACATGCTTGTTTTTTTTAGTTTTTTTAGCTGTTTCTCTCATCAGATGAAGACCCTTCTCCATTACTACTCTTTGTGCATCAGGGCTTCTCTGAACTGAAACAAGAAAAGCTGATAAAGCCATCCGAGCCAAAGGAATATCTTCAGATTTACTCGCCTGAGAAACAGTAGAAAGAAGAATGGAGCTCCAATCCGGAACAGAGTTGGTTAAGGGTATCTTATGATCTTCCAACAACAATCTAGCCACCAAACTCCCATGCCATTTCACAGTTCTCTCAGGCGCCATTAAAGCAGTCATGACAGCTTGCCCATCTTGATCAAGTTCTTGAATATGTGATCGATTAACATTTGATGCCAACGCCCAATTTGCTAAGGCCCATGCTGCAAAAGGCACGGCGACATGTTGACCCTGCAGGTCATCCCATAGGCCTGGATTAGAACCAGAAGCCAAATTCGCTTGCACGAGTGAACTATCACCATTTTCCAGTAACATAAGTGGTTTAGGTATACCCCCATTTGATTCCAAGTAATTCTCATCCGAACCATTAGTCCTTGAAAGTCCTAACACAGTCGTACCTCCAAGAACTTTAATCCCAATACCGTGAATTCCTTTCCCACCATCCTCATCATCGTCATTCCCATGTGGTGCATCAAAGTGCATACCACCTTCCTCAATAACTTGAATGATGGCGGCAATATCCCTCATATCAGCATTTCCAGTTAGCGATGGCTGAGACGTCGTTTTGTCCAAGCTATCACAGTTGGAAGTGACAATATCCATAATTGCAGCAACAAGCATGCTCCTACCTCTCAAAGTATCAGAAACATCAAATGAACTTCGTCTGGTTTGCTGGTTCGACAAGAAAACAAAACGTTGGTGGCTGAAGCAATTTCACATTAAACTCAATACATAATTCAATCCAATAAAAAATTCTCCAAAACTACAAGTCTACAACTCACCTTGGAGCGCTGAGGCTGGAAGGAGAATATAAACCTGAGAAGATAAGGAATGGCGTGTGGCCTTCCAAGCACGGCCTCAGACACATTTGGGTCAGCAATCAAGTGCGCGAGCGCCCTCGCAGACTCAGCTTGGGTGCCTGCGTTATTATCTCCCGAAGAAGCAACCGTCTCGAGGAGCCAATCCACAACTGCGCCACCACCTGCAATAACGATTGCCGACCTGCGGGCATCATTGGCCGCAGCAATGTCAGCAAGAAGCGCAGCAACCTTCAGCTCGAAGCCGGAGCGGACTTCCTGGTTGGCCGATGACAATACGGACCTCAAGGACTTCAAGAGAACACCAGCGGCGACGCCGGTCAGCTTCATCTGATTGAGAATCTTCTTGAGAGATTCACTGGAGTGGTGGACAGAGTTCTCGAGATCAGCATAGATATCGGTGGTTTTAAGCTTAAATTGATCAAAGTTAGCAGAGATTAAGACGGCGGAGCCGATGAGGGCGGAGAGGGCGAGGAGGGATTTACGAGAGATAGCAGAGGTGGATGCGTTGGTCGCGGTCGTGGAGGAGAGATGAGAGGGGCGGTGATGGAGGACTGGTGGGGGAGAAGTGACATGTTGGGGATTTTGGAGGTCTTTGGGGGAATCAGTAGGGTTTCCGAGTGGGCGAAAAGACGAGGAAGAAGAGGAGAAGAAGCGAAGTTGGCAGCGACGGGTTCTAGAGATGCAGAGACGAAGCATCGCGAATGTAACTATAATTATATCATCCAATCAACAAGAAATAGGAATGGAAATGGAGATGAAGCTCTCTCATCTCAGCAGCTATTGATGCGTGGAACTGTTGTGGAAGTAGAAGAAAGAACGGTTTCTGTGATTTTCCCTTTCAAGAGTTGCAGCAGAGGAGAGGAGAGGAGAGGAGACTCGACGCCGGACATGCTTCTCGCAGCAAAACAAAGGCGGTTTATCCGCGCGGCGGTGTCGTAGTTTAACCAATTGGAGTGCAAGGAATCGCTAGACGAACCCAGAGTTTAAGGCTTGTAGACCGTAACGATACAAACGTATATAAGTATTATCTTATTATTTCATTGCAAGTATGTAACGGGAAAATTTCACGCACCGCCCAGTGGCTTATGTATCTAAGTTCTCTCCTCCCAAACCCGGGAGGAGAGGGGCAACCCTATTGGATGATCGATACCTAAGACTCGGGTGAATTTAGTCCTTCATTTGAACTGACACTTCTTTGTTAGCTCAACTTATTGACTCAGATGGAGGGTTCAGATGAATCCGAACCCCAGGTGTTGGCCATCCAATGGGGTTACCGCCTCTCCTCCCGAACCTCTAGAAGGAGAGGATGTGGATCCATAGTTTATAGGTATTCCAATCCTCTCCAAGGGTTCGGAAGGTGGGTGACTCCCACCAGCTGATGCCTGACACGTGGGAGTCAGCTAAATCCGAACCATCCATCTGAACAAATGCATAAACCGACATCCCCTGTTGGCTTATGCATCTGTTCGGATGGATGGCTCGGATCCAATCGACACCCATGTATCAGGTATCGATTGGTGGTAGTCGATTTATGCATCCGTTTGGATGGATGGCTCGGATCTAGTCGACACCCATGTGTCGGGCATCGACTGATGGTAGCCGCCTTGCCTCCCAAACCTCTGAGAAGAAAAGATTTGGATCCAGTTTATAGGCTTTCTTTGGTTCGGTATGTATTATAGAATTAATTATATAATACATTATGACAAATGTAATTGTTTAGTATGATTTATGTTATTTATTTATATTTAAAATAAATTGATATAATTTATAAATTAGAAGAAATTTATTATTATTGTGATAATCTATTATTATTTAGAAGGAATTTATCATTAATATGATAATTTATTATTTCTTTATGTCTAGTGATATTAAACGGTTATTATTATGAAACCTAATTTTTTTTTCATAAATGATTTATTATAAATAACTCATAAATATAAATATAACCTATACCAAAAGAGTCTTAATCACACTAGCTCACTAATTTTTGGGTCCCATTCTACAAAACTCTTCCTCGCTCAACCTCGGATCCTTCATTAGCAAATCTCTCCCTCCCTCAACCTTCCACTTGAAGAAACATTTAATTTCGCAAAGCTTGTTATGTGAATCTAATTGATGAAGATAAATGGTAAAACATGAAAAGCCAAAAAGCAGAGTTGACATGAGCGTCAATTGGGGGGAATTAATCAAGAGATTTGTGGTATTGCAGAAAAGCATGGATCTTGGAGAGAATGAGTGCGATAATCTTAAACTGTAGAATTTGAAGATGCAGAGAGGACAGAGTGCAATGGGGAACCTAAAAGTGAATAGTCAGAAATAGAGAGAGAGAGAGAGAAAAACACAAGAAAAGCTCTCTCCTTACTTTTGCGTAGAAGAAAGCTCTCAATTCTGCTACGAGTCAATTCTCCAACTTTAATAGTTGACACAATTACAGTAGGCATTTTGTTAGAAATTCAATTTCTTTGATTTCGGGTGAAATTTTAGTTCTATTAATGGAATTTTTTGCAGAATTTGCAATGACATGTAGTAAAGACTGCTATAGAGATCAGCAGCTTAATTAACTCGAAAATTAGTGGGTCGGTGTGAATAAGGCAACTACAGTGGAGATGTGTGAAATTTTTCTTAAAAAATGATTTTGTTATGAGTATATTTTCAAATTGGGAAAATTATACATACTATCCCTGTAGTTTGCACTAATATCACCTACCACCCAGTAATTTTTGATAATATCATATATCTCCTCAAATATTCAAATATATGACAAAAAGACCCAGTTTGTTAATAGACCACCATTAGATGAAGCTATCAGCTAACATTAAAAAAGTTACCGACAATACTATCTTTTTTTGTAATTTTTAATATCTTTTACCCTTCATGTTATTACCCTACACATTTCCTGACAAATCCCCTGACCCAAATCAAAATAGTAAACTTAAGTTTTTTTTTTTTTTTTTACCTTGACCGAAGGTAAAGAGTTATAGAGGATCCTCTGTAGCGCACCTCACCAATGTCGAGATCCAACAGCAGCGGCGACGACCTGTAGACTTTACGGCTACTTCTTCATCCTTCTTCCTTCTTTCTTCAACCTTCATCCTATTTCTTTTTAAGGTAATACTTTTTCAACTTTCATCCTTCTTCCTTCTCCTTCTCCTTCCCCTCTTATTGGTGGTTTCAGCATGTGGATTCAATTCGGTTCTAGTGGAACTGGGATTAATGTTTAATTTGAGGCAGTGCATAAAATCTGAATCAAGAACCCCAAATCTAAATTGGGAACTGGGATTAATGTTCAACTCTGCTTCTTGTTCATCCTTCTTCTTTCTCCTCTTAGGACTATAAACTTTTTGAAAATCTGAAACTAAAACCCAGATACAAGGAGAACTTGCATTAAATGGGTAGGCATCATACATGGTTTATTTGGCTTTGAAATCGCACAACTGGTATTCATCAGTTTCATTTTTTTAAAAAAATTTCTTATCTTGATTATATTTGACTAGTGAGGATCAAGGTGCAAGAAATAAGGCAAAATGGACCCAATGGCTCTCAAATGTAGACTAGATCTCAGGCATCTACAACAATTCAAGAAACTAGTGTCCAGACCAGATAGAGAGCAAGAATGGCTACAAAGGCAGCAAAGAATAGGAGATTGGCAACAGATGCACTTAAGAAGTAATTTGATTGTTAATGTATTAATATGTTAACAAGGACAATGTCAGGAATTTTTTTTGATGATATATGGATTGTAATATTTTGTTGAATTTATTCTCAAGGTTTTTTTTTTTTAATATTTTGTTGCTGATACAAGCAGATATTTGATGGTTTTAATTTTAAACAGTAAATATTTTAAGCAGATATTTGATACTTAATCAATGTCCTATTTAAGCAGCGAATTATTAACTTACTGTCATTTTTAACTTGAGGTAATTTAGATATTTTAAACATTTTGTATGGGTAATATTTTATTTTTTTTCCTATAACTGCAGACAATCAAAATTACTCTTTTTAATTGTGCTACCATATGATGGCTTGTGGCGCCCAAGTTCCCCACCCCTCAGTGTTATTGCTACGTAGTGGATTCTTTGATATTTGGGTCGCATGAATCCATGAGCTAGCTAATGGTGTCAGCTAGTCAACAATATCCAGTCCCTCAAAGAGAAATTCAGTAGGCTCTCCAATTTTTCTTCCTACCCTTTCTATGCAGATTATCTGTGTGGGGACAAAGTATTTGGTACCATTATTTCTTGGGTTGAAACTATAGCCCCGGCTAATGGTGCAATTTGCCTGAGAGCTTGGAGGTTTTATCCCAGTTTACTTGCCAACAAAATGTCACATTTATAACTCTGCCTTTATAACAGTTTATGATGGACTTAAATGGTGTGGTATGTGCAGATGCCATTTCGGAGGATAACGGGAAAGGAACTGAATCGATGTGACAGCAGGATAAATCAGTCCAAAGGTCTAGATACATGTCGTTAGGAAAAAAAAATGATAGGAACCCAGTTTATTAACCTATTGGCTGTTGACACCTCCCCCTTGCTATATTCTCATGGGGACTAACATCTCTCCATTTTGTTAAAAACCTTCTGTAGCTGCGTTCTTAAGAATCTGAATGTGAGTCTTCTTAAATTAAAAGAAGACTTTGGTTGAGTCTTGCAATGTAATTTTTACTTAAGGAAGTGCTTTTCATAGTTCTTTATATTTTTTCGTAGAAATAATTATCCCACTAAATACAACTGTTCGCAACTGTCATTGTGCTTATAGTTCATATTAACCAAATAATAAGATGTGGTAGTTTTCACTTTTGTTTTTGTTTTGGTCAAAAGCAATGGAATTCAATTCGTCTGGATCAGTTATCTGTTCTGGGAAGTTGTATCATCATTTTGCCTCATTGTGTGCACTCAGAATTTAGTAGTCAAAATGGCTGATCTGATACATTGTGTAAATTCATTCATGTACGGAAGGTTCATGACTCCAAAATTCACTTAGGCTGTGTTTCATGCACTGTTTTGAGATTTCAGTTCTCATTATCCTTCTGTAGCAATTTCCAATTACTACTTCTAACTCAGTGAAGTTATCCATAGCCTTAAAGAGGGAAGTTATCTATCAAATGGGTTCTTTTTTTTTTGGATCTGATTTTTCATGGAGGAGCTGTTTTAAAGACAATCACCATTTGCAGAAGGGAAGGATATCACAATGAAAGCAGTTATCCTTCTTGGTGGATTTGGTACCCGCTTGAGGCCCTTGACACTCACTAAGCCAAAGCCACTAGTTGAGTTTGTAAATAAACCAATTATTTTGCATCAAGTTAGCTTTGAGTCTTTGAACAATTAGTGTTCCCCTGGAAAATTTTTGGTGCAGATGCCAATTTGATTAGTCAGGCTCCCCTTTTGTTGTTATTGGAAAATTATTTGGTTTTTAAGCCTATGAATACAATGCTGCAATTGTTGTTGAATCCTTTTGTTTTTTATTAGATTGAAACCCTTAAAGATGTGGGAGTTAACTGAAGTCACACTGGTCATCAATTGCCAACCACAGATATGGATGATGCAGTAACCACTAAACCTTAGCTCATATTATGCTCATCTAATTGCCATCAATTACCATAGGTCATGCTGAGTGTCTTAGAGGAATTTGAGATGAAGGTTGGGATCAAGATTACATGCTCACAGGAGACAGAGCCTCTGGGTACAGCAGGGCAACTGGCCCTTGTGAGAGAGAGGCTGTGCGAGTCTGATGAACCATTTTTCATCCTCAACAGTGATGTTACCTGCAGGTATCCATTGAAAGAGACAATTGAGTTCCACAAAGCTCATGGAGGAGAAGCAAAAGCATCAATTTTGGTCACCAAGGTGAATATTACTAGCTCTTTGTTTGATGCCTACATTTACTTCCTGGAAAACATTTATAAAATGCAATCAAAACGATCCTTTCCCTCCCCCAAAAGGGAAAAGATTAGAGAGAAGGAATATAAAATAATAAAAAATGAAACTTTCTGTTGATAGGTGGATGAGCCTTCAAAATATGGTGCCGTTGTTCTTGATGAGGAAACAGGGATGGTCATGAACTTTGTGAAGAGACCAAAAATCTTTGTGGGTAACAAGATAAATGCTGGAATCTACCTCCTGAACCGCTGCATTATTAACATAATTCAGCCAAGGCTTACGTCAAAAGAGCGAGAAGTCTTCCCCGCCATTGCAAATGAAGGAAACCTCTTTGCCATGGTCTTAACGGGGTTCTGGATGGATATTGGACAGCCCAAGGATTATCTTAAGGACTTGCGATTGTACTTGGATCATGAAAGAAGGAATTCACCCCAAGAACTCTCTAGAGGACCCAATATTATTGGAAATGTTCTTATTGACAGAAGTACCAAAGTTGGAGAAGGCTGCATTATTGGACCTGATGTAGTTGTTGGCCCTCATTGTGTGGTAGAATCAGGAGTGAGGCTCTCGTCCTGCACACTGATGAGGGGGTCAGAGTGAAGAGCTCAGCACACATGTCTGGCAGCATCATTGGATGGTATTCAATCATTGGAGAGTCAGTTCTGGTCAGCAATATCTCAGTTCTTGGGAGATTGATGCATCTGACTGTGATTTCAGGACAGCGTTTGGTTTCACAGTGAGGGAGAGAGGAAACTCACCACCTGAGACAGCCTTCGGTTTCACAATGAGGGAGAGAGGAAACTCAACAACTGAAGAATGTTCAAGGTTGCCGGAAGTTCACGATCGATGTTTGCCAGAGCTTCGATGGTGTCGCTGGAGATAGAGCTCGAACTCCACAATCGCAAAGGGGGAGTGAAATAAGGTTTTTTTTTTTTTTTTTTTTTTTTTGGGGTAGAAAAATAAGGGTTTGGTTGGGAGTAAACGAAATAGGTTGTTTACAATAAAAGGTTAAAATAGTACTTTTATTTTTTTTAATTTAAAACAATAAAGGTATAATTGTCTTTCAGTTTTTTGAGTTTCTACTGTCATTTAAATGGATGCAGGTGATATTATCAGAAACTACTGGGTGATAGGTGATATTAATGCAAACTACAGTGGTAGTATGTGTAATTTTCCCTTTTAATAATATATATATATATATATATATATATATATATATATATATATATATATATATATATATATATATATATATATAACTTAAAAGAGCTTTTCTGAACAAGACAATATCAGTTAAAAGAAATGATACATGCTCACCACAAAATCCAGCCATCATTTTATTAAGGTAAAGAAGGAAAAGAAAGCATCCAGTGACAATACAAATGTATCTGATAACATAAAAATGTTTGTTTTCTTTCCAATTGGTTACAATTAGAAGTAAGGTGGGGGGAATCCCCTTGCCTTGCAAATGGGAGTGCTGGTGAGGATGAGACCCAATTTGTATACAGAGGATAGAATGTCAGGAAGGAGAAAGAGTGCCAGAGGACGCACGGCAATCATTTTCCCTAGAAGTAAAGATTAAGTATTTCATTGCTCATTTTTTTTTATTGGACTTGACCAGATAACAAAATTGAACATATTGACTGGTTGGGTTGTTTGTAGCTAGGCAGTTGAGTTGAGCCTTGGCTAGCTAGAGGTCATAGTATCAACTCTCCCAAACACCACAACTTGGGCATCCTCTTTGTGTCCCCATGCACATTACCTGTTCAGGTCATCATAGTGGTGCACCCATGCAAAGAGGAGGAAGCGGAACTGGTTGTTGGAAGGTGGCAACAGAGGGGGCAGCATGTAGATGTATAGTGCTTGTCCTAAAAAACCACTCTAAATTATTTTATCAACAGATAATAACAAAATGGAAAAGATTTTCTCAGGATCTAGGTCTCGGTCGGGGATGACTTCCAAATTATGGTCTCATTCTTCCGTCGTGCAGAAAAGGGACCCATGGCCTGGAGTCATCAGCCCAGAAAAAGGCATAAACCCACAACATCCACTGTATATAAAGTTCTCATAATACCCCCTGAAGGGTACAATAAACCATCCACTCATCCCGGAGATCCACGTGGCAGCATCCTAAGTGACAACCAGCTGTACTCTCGTGGGCTCCGCCTGTCGGCTAGCTTATTCTAGAGGGGACGAAGCTGAACCCGCGTATTCTTCAGATTGCAAGAATTCAGCCCTACCGTATATAACCCGGCAAATCTTACTATGTTAAGCTCGGAAGATCTTACCTTGTAGTGCTCAGTGAATCTTGCATCAGATAAACAACCAAATCTTACCGTAAGGACGGTGATCTGATACAGGATGGATCCACACTTGCCATACTCAGCTCGCATCCTCACTCCATAAATAAGGGGCAACCCCTCAGGTTCATTCACTTCACTTTTCAGTCTTTGAGATATGAAAACCCACTCAAAACTCGCTCATCTCAATAGTCAAAGTTTTATGGCTGTTTGCATTCAGAATACTGACTTAGACAGATATGAACATAGTGGAATGTCGATGGATTTTTAAAACCAAACTTCTTTCCAATGGCACATTAGAACATCTTAAAGCCCAATTGGTTGCTAAGGGCTATGCTCAAAAAGAGGGGGTGGATTTTTTTGGAAACATTTAGCCCAATTATTAAGCCCGCTTCTATTCGTTTGGGTCTCACGGTTGCTACAGCTAAGGGTTGGACCCTTCGTCAACTTGAAGTGACCAATACATTTCTCCATGGGATTTTATCTACAGCAGTATACAAGAGTCAACCTTTTAGTTCTGTTGATTCATCTCAACCACGGGTTGTAAGTTACAACAGTTTCTTTATGGCCTTAAACATGCCCCACGAGTCTGGTTTGACTGATTAAATTGTTATCTTCTTGAGTATGGTTTTGTGTGTAGTGGTTCTGATTCATCTCTCTTTACTTATCATTATCATGATCAGATATTTCTCCTTTTACTTTATGTTGAAGATTCTCATTAGTAATGAAGATAAGTTCATAAAATGCTTTTGTTGCTTCGATAAGAACCACCTTTGCTATGAAACATTTGGGCCCATTACACTATTTCCTTGGAGTGGCTATTTACCACACATCTTCTGGTCTCTTTCTTTCTCAAACAAAATATGCCACAGAAATACTTACCAAGTCTAAATTAGAAGCACCTATTGCTAAGCCTTTGGCTACCTCTATGACGTCGTACGGGTAAGATGATGTTCCCTTTCCCGATATTGAATCCTACCGTATTATTGTGGGTTCCCTTCAGTATCTTACTATGACATGGCCAGATCTTTCATTTCCTGTCAATCTGGTTTGTCAGTTTATGCATGCTCCGTCTATTGACATATTTTGCCATGGTTAAACGGACTCTCCGTTATCTCCCTGGAACTCTTAACTATAGTCTTCAGATTGTTCATGATAGTGCGTTGGATCTATTTGCCTTTTCTGATTCTGCGGATGGTTGCCCATTGACTCACCGTTCTACCACCGGTTTTTGTACATTTCTGGAGGCAAATTGTATCTCTTAGAGTGCTAAAAAGCAGAAAATGGCTCGGACTAGCACGGAAGCCAAGTATCGAGCTATGGCCACTACTGCTGCAGAGTTAACATGGCTTTCTTTCTACTTCGTGACACTAGGATTCCCCAACCACAACTTGCCACATTATTTTGTGACAATCTCAGTGCCTTACATATGACCGTCAATCCTGTTTTTCATGCCCGAACCAAGCACATTGAACTTGATTACATTTTGTTCGTGAAAAGGTGGCTCTTGGGCTTCTTGTTACTAAGTTCGTTTCTTCTCGACGACAGTTGGCTGATATCTTCACCAAACCATTGGCTCGTAAATTGTTTCTCTCTATTTGTATCAAACTTGGTCTCTGGACTCATCCACCGCTCGGTTTGCAGGGCGATATTGAAGATACCAGTTCATAGTAAAATCAGTCTACTCCATACTTGTAAACATTTGTTTAGGCCTATATTTCAGGCCCATGTTCTAGATTTTTCTACACGTGGAATGATAGTCATAAGTTACTGTGTAAATAGCACTCATCTGAGTTCGTAACATTTTGTTAAGGAAAATCTAACTTTCTGCAAGAACACTTCTATTCATCTTCAGAAAGAACAGAAATGCTGGATATTTACAAAGATTAAATACAGATCACTATTTGCATCAGGTCACCATCAGAGAGAGACCACAGCTAGCTAGAGGTTAGCCTATTGCCCTCCTACCAGTCCTATTAGAAGAATGAAGCTTCCTCAAGGTTGATCGGCTAGGGTGTCAATGAAGAGAGTAAATTTGATAATTGAGGAATGAGACCTAAATGAGGTGGGCCCTCGATATTCAAGTTTTCCAAATTTCAAATGCATTTTTAGAAGTTTCATCAATTCCTCTTCCAAGTACCACAAAATTAAGAGTAACAAAATTAGTTATTGCATGATAAAACCTATACTGTAAAAGCAAGAGGACAGCATAGAATGGAAGAAACAAAGAGAGGAAACCATTAAACTTGAAGGTTTCTAGAATTTTTTTCTTGTGGATTGTTTAAAGACTCTCAAAGAAATACTCAGAACCACAAAATAACACGAAAGTAATACTATCAGGTCTTACATTTCATAGTTCATATTCTCACTGATGAAGCCTCCATCGAAGTTCTTATGTGACTTATAGTCTAAATTTACGAAGCTTTTTGGCTAATTCAAATCTAAACTTTTACAGGACCACTAATTAATTCAAATATAAACTTTTACTGGAACACTAAGGCTCTCTGTGGTATAGTTTATATTTATGTTTATGAGTTACTTATGATAAATCATATATTAGAATAAATTATGAATCATAAATAATAACCGTTTTGTACCACTAGACAGAAATAATAATAGGATTATCATTCTATTTTGGATGTATCAAAAAATAAAAAATAAAAAAGATTATCACAATAATGATAAACACTTTTTAAAATATTTGTAGTTGTAGATTATATTAATTTATTTTAAATATAAATAAAGGGTATAAATCATACCAAACACTACATATGTCATAATGTAATATCTAATTAATTCTATAGTACATACCAAAGAGAGCCTAAGGTAATCCACATATAACCTCAAAATTTTAGTGAAAAATCAAAAAATTCACTCGGACAAGGTCCATTAAATTTAGGTTTATCATCTTCCATAATTTTAATTCTATAACCAAAGAGCTCAAGCTCTAGAACTTGGTATGGAAAAATAAGGCAATTCAAAGTGGGAAACATCAACAGACTTCAAAAAGAACCCAGTGAGAGAAACAATTAATAAAAACAAACAGAAACAAAGAGAACAACACGAAAGACAATAAGAAAAAGTTCTCCACTATCTGAACTCAATAGAGTCAGAATTCAGACACAAAATAACCTCCAAACTTCAGCAGACTTCTAAGTTCAACTCAGGCAAGTACATCAAATTTATCATCGTCCATAATTTGAACTCTAGCCAGACCTCAAGCTTCAGAACTACGTGCTTACAGCTTATAAAATAAACCTATTCAAAGGAGGGGAAATCAACTTACTTGAAAATAATCTGATGAGAGTTTTGTTAGAACCAAACAGAAACACAGAGCAAACCTGAAAAAAAGAAGGGAAACAAAAACAATAGCATGAAAGACAATATCGAAGATTCTCTAAAATCAGAACTTAACAGAAACAAAAAAATTCAAACTCATTTACCGTTTATTCCACATAGCTGACACGATTCAAAGCTCCGAAAGTCTTGAAGAAGATGAATGGAAAAACTGAATTAAATAATCAAATTGCTTCTGAGCTCTAAATTTCAGAGAAAATTAGGGATTCATTAAAGGAAAAGAAATCAGGAAAAAAAATATGGACCATTTCTCGATTTGTGTGTGTCATCCTTGCGCAGGG